>JADRCD010188848.1:0-30052 GCA_019843815.1 Montemys delectorum | reverse complement strand
TTTTTTTTTTTTTTTTTTTTCCTTAAAGAAATTATAATTTTTTTTTTTTTTTTTAAATTTGAGGGGAGCCGGCATGTGTCATGCCGTGTGTGTGTGGAGGTCACATGAAAAATTTTGCTGGTCAGTTCTCCTATGACATTTGAGTCCCGAGGAGCCAACCTGGGTTGTCCTGCTTGGCTGCAAGCACCTTTGTCCACTGAGCCATCCCGCTGGCCCCCAGGTGACTTTGAGATAAGCTCCATTGTAACAAACTCTGTGAGTCTGTTCAGCTTGTCGGGAAGCCTGCCTGTCAGCTGCTTATGTTGTGTGGATTGGTAACATCTGGGTTCTCACGGGATCCTTCCCACAGAGGGGTCTGATCTCTGGAATTCAAAGTGTATTTTCTCTTAGTGGTCCCAGTGAAATTGGGCTCAGGCTAAACCTTTCCAAAGGGCACTGGAATGATTTTCACAGCTGAGCCTGATGTGAAGAGGGGTATCCCGGATTTTCCTGTCCCCTCTCTGTCGTCAGGCTCCTCTGTTTAATTACCTGTTCTGTTTCATATCCATTTGGGCCTCAGACACGGTGTCTGCTGCCTCAGCCTCTGAGTGCTGGGCTCGAAGGGGTGCTCTGTCTGCTTTAATGGGGGAAGTGAACAGAGAGAGGGTAGGCACGGTGGGGTAGAGCTGGGCCTCTCGCTGCCCTTCCTGTACCTCCAAACAGAGGCCTGACCAGCTGGGGATCTGGTGTCCCAGGGATACACTGTTCGTCCACCGAGGAAGTCTAAGAAAATGTTCCAGGCTTAACTGGGATGTTTAATAGGACTCTCAGTCTGACGTTAATTAACCCAAAATGAGAGATGGAGCTGCTGAACACCGGTGAGGGGGCCCCGCCACGCAAAGACTTAATTAGAAAGCAGCATTTCAAATGAACACTGCTCATCGTCAGCTGTACCCATGGGCCCCTGCGGGCTGCAGAGTAACCGGTGGTGGTGGCGGCGGCGGTGGCGGTGGGGGGTTGTGGGGTTGTGGTTCGATTCGCCTGACACGTAGATATTTGGCTGTGGGCGAGAGGGTCCCTGTTGAGGGAACTCTGAATTTAAAATACGACAACATACAAACAAACCGAGAAGGACGGAAGGAGATAGTTACAGGCAAACCCTTTTTTGTATTTTTGACACCTGCCTGTGAGCAGGTGATGGGGTACTCCCTCTGGACACTCCCTCCCTCCCTGAGGACTGGGAAGACAGTCTTACCCAGCAAAGAAGACAACCTCTGACCTCACAAAGCTCCCTGCTGTGCTAAGTACTTCTGAAGTATTCCTACTGAGCTTCCTTCCCCTTTCTTGCCCTTGAGCTGTCCTCAGGGGATACCCCATCCCACCCTGCGAACGGCTCGCTATGGAACGGCTCACTATGGAAAGGCTCACTATGGAATGGCTCGCTCTGAGCCTGGCTCATTCGATTGTCCAGAAAGCCGCCAGGTTCTTGAATCTAGACGCTTAGGATTCATTAGTGAACCAACAGGGGAGAGGAGAGGGTTGGGGGATGGGGTTGGGGGGCGGCGCATACAGTCAGAGCATATCACTTGCGTGTGTGAAGACACCATCATAAAGCCCCTTATTTTGTAATAAGGTATTTTGCTAATAAAAGTGAAGGAAATAGCATCTCACAAAGGCATAGTATGCCATTACAACCAAAGCACTGAGCTACGGGGGCGGGGGTGGGGGAGAAGAGAGGCCTAGAGAGTTCTGTTCTAGATGGCTGGAACAGGATAAAACCGGAGACAGTGACACTGTAGAGCACAACCTTCTACAGTGCCACTTATTAAGGATGCCTGAAGTAAGTAAGGCACTTAAACGTGGTCAGCCGTATGTTACGCTCCTGCTTTACACGTGGTGGACTCCCATCTAGTAACCTCCCGTTCTTCCAGCTAACCCTGGGCAGAGCGGGGATTTAGACCCAGATAGTTAACTCAAGGTTTGCGATTGTAACGACTTAGTGGTAGTGGCTTTTTGAGAGGCACTGATAAGTCTGATTACGGAAGTGGTTGCTCTTGGGTTCGCTGTCTGGCCCAAGTGGTTACCGTTATAGGCAATAGTTTGATCCAGTTTCCGCTTGTTCCAAAGCTGTTCTGCCAGCTTTCCTGGTCTCTTTCACATTCGTGGTGAGAGCCAGTCAAGGATGCTCCGGTGGCCCCGGTGGTGCGTTCTCAGTAAAGCTGTTCCTCTCTCCCTCCTCTAGTTGAGACGGGAGAAGATTGACCTGGAAAACACCCTGGAGCAAGAACAGGAGGCGCTGGTCAATCGGCTGTGGAAGAGGATGGATAAGCTGGAAGCGGAGAAGAGGTTTGTTGGCGTGAGTGTGTGTCTGGAAGACTCCTGTCTGTTAACTAGGGATGGCTTCGGGTAACACATAGCATCCTTTTTTTTTTTTTTTTTTAATTAAGTAATTTATTTATATGAGTACACTGTCAATGTCTCCAGACACACCAGACGAGGGCATCAGATCCCATTACGAGGGATCCCATTGTGAGCCACCGTGTGGTTGCTGGGAATTGAACTCAGGACCTCAGCACTGATCAGTCAGTGCTCCTAATCCCACACACCCCCATCCTCCTCCCCCCTCCCCACCATCCTAACTTGTTAAAGGAAAAGTCTGTTGACCTTTCTAGCAGCAGCCTCCTCTCTGCCTGGCTTTTCTCCTCCCTCAAGAGTACAAATTGTTTTCATTTATGAGTTCAAGACCAAGTCAGAGTCAACCTCGGTACCTACTGCTGTTCAGCTGTTAGCTACTGCTCATCTCTAGGGTTTCCTGTCTCAGTTGGGCGATTTTAATAGAAAAGCGACTCTCTGCTTTTAAACCGACTGTAAATACCTGTGGGTTACAATTCTTGAATGTTCGGCAGGCACAGAAGTAAAGTGTGTTAGCCGACCACAAAGGTTCCTTAAGTTACCTCCTTGCAGACACTTGTTTTTATCACTTGGCACTTTGGGGTCGGAAGGGGCAGAGCTCCTAAGAACGGCAGGAACATCCTGTCCAAGCTTTGCGTGTGGGTAAACATGAGCTCCCTTTGAAGTTGGTTGTCACTTCCCCTGCCCCAGAATCTTGTGTTTGCCTCCCAGCAGCCTGTGCCCTACGTCTTTGGTCTGTGTGTGCAGTTCTACACTGTTCTGGTTCATGTGTAGAACTGCAAACACCAGACAAGCCAAAGATGTGTCCAGGAGAAATTCTCCAGCCGTAGTCTGTCGGCTTGGATAACAGGACTGAGGAAACGGTTCTAGTACGTTGATTATAAAGTTATTTTGTGATCGCAACCATAGTTACCTGTTAATTACAGGTAAGTTGTTGCACGTGGCCTGCCTTTTTGGAATGCAGTTAGGTGCTTTATGTATAGACAGTTTTGTTAAGTTACCGAGCACAGCCGTATGAAATGGTCATAGTTGAAGGCAGTCGATCCGTTTCTGACGGTTTCCCTGAAAGAGAATTGGTAGGGGAGGTTGGTGCACCAGTTACTGACTCGGTTTGGCTTTTTAACATTTTACCATTGGCCCAGTTTTCTAAACCCTGCGCTCAGGTTTCTGAGTGTCTGTAAGTGACTTCATCCCTCAGGGTGATCATGTAGCAACTTCCTCAATTTCGCATCAAGAGAGTAGAGTTTCTCCTTCCCTTCCATCCTCCGCAACCAGCTTGCTAACCACAACGTCAGCCAAGCGTGGGTGTTTGCTGGACTCTGGGCGTGGTAACCAGACTTCCCCGTTCCGACTGCCAGGGTCACTCAGACAAGAGGAGCAGGATGGTGTAGTACTGCTCACTGCACACGGTGGGAGGACCTGAGTTCTTATCCCCAGTACCCACGTAAAGTCGGACATGTTAGCCCGTGCCTGGAATGACTGTGCGCTCCTAAAGTGAGACGGGAGGCAGGGATAGGAGAATCCCCAGCAGCTGAAGCCAGCTTGCTTTCTTAGAGACCTTGTGGCAGACAGGATGGGGAGGGAGAGCCCATACCTGAGATCATCCTCTGACCTCCACATGCGGTGGCCTAGGTGACACAGGACCACCCAGAGAACACAAAAGGAGCGAGATCTTGCCACTCTGTGATTAACAGTGAGGGTGGACAGACAGAGGCTTCAGTCAATCCCGTGGACACTTGTCAGGATGGTGTGTGCTCTTTTACCGCAAACTGTTCTTCATTATTGTATTTTTTCCCCCCTTTTCTATGAAGAATCCTACAGGAGAAGTTAGACCAGCCTGTGTCTGCCCCTCCATCGCCTAGAGACATCTCCATGGAGATTGATTCTCCCGAGAACATGATGAGGCATATCAGGTTTTTAAAGAACGAAGTGGAGCGGCTGAAGAAGCAGCTACGAGCCGCCCAGTTACAGCGTACGTGGCCTCCCCCGTTCCCCCCCCCCACCAGACCACGTCGGTCCCCGTGCTTTACTAAGGGGCTTCCAGTAGCCGTAGTCACGGCATTACTCATGACGCGTGGACGTTGGCACAGGAGTCCCTGTTGCTCTGGGGTATATTTTCAGAACAGAAACGTCATGGCAGGAGGGGCTGCAATTTAGAATGCTTCCCAAAGATGATTTTGGTAGTCTGAAGAGGGAGTCCCTGAATGAGCGGGGAGCCCAGATGTCTTACTTGCCATCTGTTGCTGAGGTAAAGTCCCCACTTGAGGAGCCTGTTTATTTGGCACATAAGTTACAGCTCCTCATAGCAGGGTGTCACCGAGGCAGGAAGTCAAGAGAACTGGTCACATCATATCCACATCATACACAATTGTTGAAAACAAGTTGATAAAACCATACCTTTGCTTGGCTAGCTTTCGTATGCATGTGTGTGTGTGTGTGTGTGTGTGCGCGCGTGTGCGCGTGCGCGCGCGCACATATACACATATACTCACGTATACATATACACATATTTATATGCACACACATATGTATATATAGTTTATTATCAATCATAGTATAATTTATATATTTTGCTAACTTATTAATATATCATGAACGTAAAATATTCAGTATAATTTATATATATGAATAATTGGTATATATTAATATATACAAATGAAATGAATTTCCTGAGAGGATTTTGTATAATATGTTTTGATTATGTTCACTGTTCAGCCTTCCCCCCAACTCCTCCCACTCCTGCCCTCCACCCCCACACACTCAACTTTGATTCTGCTTTTCACTTAGCTCCCTGAACCCAGCTTATGCTGTGTGTATTCAAGTGTGTGGCCCTGTCTCCTGCGGCAGAGTCTGCCGTGGGCCGCATCCCTCAGGAAAGCTTATTGGGAGTGGAGCGGCTCACAGCAAGCTCGTGCCCTCCCACCTCAGTTAAGATAATTAGGAGAATCTCTCCCCTGCGCGCTCTGCTGAGGCGTCTTTCCACGTGATTCTCTTACCCGACTTGGCTGGTGGGGGGTGGGTGGGTTTGGACACGACCTGTGACCCCGAATCTGGCCTGTCTGGCTGGCTGTGCTCCGAGGCAGTAAAAAAGACAAATTAAAAGAGGAAAGCTGGAAAGGAAGTCAGTGGCCACACTGGGAGGAGGGGAGCAGAGAGATCCGGCAACCCCTCAAGTCTCGTTTGGGGTCCTATGTATCGTAGAACCAACTTGATCTAAATCCCCGACTAGCTTACAAACTATGGCTGTTTTATTTGGCTTTCACAGTTACCGAGGGCTGTCCCCTAATCTACTTTCCTATCTGCTGGCCTGGCTACCCCCTTCCCCCCAAGCGGCCATGTGCTCACGTCCATCTCCTCTCTTCCCCGGGGGTGGTCTCCTCTCCACCCTGAACCAGATCATTCAAATCCTGCCTACCTCTAATCCTTTCAGTAATTAGCTTGTGGTCATTTTTATTTAACCAATAGTTTTAAGGAACAAGATGTGCCCAACAAAAGCTTGTAAACCTGAGAATTCACTTTATTGGCCTAAAGTTCTTCAGGTAGAGAATTTGGCAGTACAATCCATAGCAACAGACCAAACCTCCACCGTCCTGAGGTGAGATAGAAACCTATGTAAAGGGCCAAGGATTTGCACCTCCAAGCAGTTCCGGTGGATGATGTGTTAGAACGGCGGGTCGCGTCAGAGCATACCACACACTAGGCCCAAACAGTTCCACGTGTAAGAGGTTTAATTGAGAGGATGAGAGGAGGCAGTGCACGGAAAGAGAGGAGGGAGAGAGAGCACGATGGAGGGATGTTCCCCGTGTGTATATATGGGTTTTGACGTAGTGGATGCAGGTAAAGGTGGGAGGTGAGCCCAATGGATTCTGGGAATATGGCGGCTGTTGCTCTGGCAATAGGTCTCTGAGACCCGCCCATGCATCACCACAGGCTTTGGATGCTAACAGTGGAGGCGTGGACCTGCCCACCCACCTCTGGACCGTCTTTGTACAGGTTTCAGTCTCAGCCTATGCACTTGAGATCTCTTCCAGGGGGAGAGGTTCCCTCTGGCCTTTCCTTCTCCCAGTCTGAGAGTCCTGGGGAAGTCACAGCTTGGATAGTGTCCACGGCTTGGGTAGTCTGGTGTCCATGGCTTTGGTAGAGAATAAAAGACAAAAGTGTTTCTTTAGGATACTATCGTTTCTGCTTGTTTACAGTTCTAGACCGTATCAAATCGACAGTTAAAGCTAGTCCTCAGGCTGGGTGACCTTTGTGATCCTGTTCATCTGCATGATGCTAATGAATCGACGCAGGAGTCCTCACCACACTGCTGGCTTTATGAAGGGAGAACGGTGATTTGCCTTCCTGTCTGCTGAATTAGCTCTTCAAGATGGCATTTTGCACATGGTATTTGCCGAACAGATGCCTTTGAAATTCATGCTTAGTGTTTTGGTAAAGGCCAAGGTCTTGTCGAAATCAAAGTTCTGGGTCGCTGAGCCGCTGAGCGTGTCTAGGTTTCTCTGCATTTTTTTTTTTTTAGAGATCTGCAGTACTTCTGACGTTTCGCCGTAGACATTTCTTTCCGTGAGGTAATATTGTCCAGGGAAGATCTTTCCTTTCTCCGTTACTGCTGGGTGAGCAGTCTGCCCAGATGCACCCCGTGTGCGCACGCATATGTGTGCTCGAGTACAGAATTGTTTCATACTGAGAGCCACATGGTGAGCATGACCCTCTCTACATCTTTTTCTCTTTGAGAAAACACTGTTAAAAACGGCTTGTCTTGCAGGCTAGCGACACAGCAGCCTTGGGACTTCCGTAAAAGCTGACTCCCATTACATGAGATGGCCCGTTCAAAGGATCCCTTTTCAAAACATTCTTACTACATTTATTCATTTACCGTGTACTCGAGTGGCCTGGTGCTCACGTGTTGGTCAGAGAACAGCTTGTGGGGGTAGGTAGTCTCCTCTCACCGTGTAGGTTGAGGGGATCCAGATCAGCCTGGTGGGCTTGGTGGTAGGTGAGTCCCGTACCTGAAGGACCATCTCACCAGCCCCAGGGGACCCTTTTTGTCTAATGAGGTGTCCCAGCTTCTGTGCTTGCATATGAGTCTCCCCACGCACAAGGGCCTCAGGCAGATCCTGAGCAGGAGAGCCCACTCAGTAGATGTATACTGACATATCTCAGGTGTCTCAGGCACCTACCTTCCGTCTCCCCTGAAGGTGCGTTCCGCATAGCAGTTCCGTGTTCTCTCTTGGATGGTGTATCAAGATCCTGGAGGCCTTCAAAAGTATGGCATGTTTTTATTTTTGCTGTAACGAGCATAGACCTAGCAGTGCAAATTGACCCAGGTCAGAGCATCTTGTGTGCAGCCTGGATCCCTGGCATAATCACACCTACAAAATCCCTTTTGTCTTTGTTGAGTCTTGTAGGCTCCACCTGCTGCTATAGCCCTGGGTGGTTCTCTCAGTCCTTTGAGGACCAGACGGTCCTCTGAAATGGTCTTTTTTTTTAAAAAAAAAAAATCCAAGTAATCCTAAGGTGTGTCTTAAGATGACCGCCTCTAGATGCTTGATGAAGCCAGGTGAGCTAGAACAGAATGTTCCGGAGTGTCCGTTTGTTTTGGGCAGCTTGGTTTTCACTTCTTCCCGGGCCAGCCAGCTCCCCCTTTTTCATTCCTCATTTGTGCTCGGCTGGGAGGCTCTGAGGGATGGACGCTGTATCCTCATCCCTTGGCACTGTGCATGGCTTGGTCTTTGAAAGACCCATGGGTCTCCCTGAAGCCATCTGTGAATGCTGGTGTGATTTCCCCCCCACCCCCATGCCCCTCAGGACAGAAAAGGCTGGCTCAGCGGCGGCGATGTTCAGCTGGTTTCAGTAAGGCTTAAAGCAGTGTTTCTCAACCTCCCTAATGCTGAGACCCTTTAATACACTTCCTCGTGCTGTGGTGACAACCCCCTCCCACCCCCCAGCCAATAAATTGTTTTTTGTTGCTATTTCATAACTATAATTTGCTACTGTTAGGAATCTTAATGTAAATACATATGTTTTCCAACGGTCTTCAGTGACCCTGTAAAAGGGTGATTCAACCCCTCACAGAGGTCTCTGGCTTACAGGAAGCTGTGTTAATGACTCATCTCATCCCGTCTTCCCTGGGTCTCCAACTTTGTGTATCAGGTGGCCTGCTCTCCTCCATGGGTGTACCCCTGACTGTCAGTTTGAGTTGAGCCTTTCAGTCTGCCGTGGGGGGCTCAGTCCCCATGTGGTCTGTACCTGGGAAGGGGACAGGGAATAGCCTGCTTGTGAGAGCGTCCCTTGGAAGCTAAGGTTTGATGACACCCTCGGCCAGATGACACCTTTGGTTAAATTTCAGGAGGTAGCAGAGAGCTGTGGGGGGGGGGGGGGGTCACAGTGTACCAGCAGAGGGTGCCCAAGGGAGGCCGTGGTTCCTACATTTGGGTCCCGACACTGGGGGTGCACTGGGACCCTGCTGGTTTATCTGAGTTAAATTGACAGGAAGCCCTGCAGTTCTACATTCTTGTTTGTTTGTTTGTTTTGAGACAGGGTTTCTCTATAGAGTCCTTGCTGTCCTGGAACTCACTCTGTAGATCAGACTCGCCTCAAACTCAGAAATCCGCCTGCCTCTGCCTCCCAAGTGCTGGGATTAAAGGTATGCACCACCACTGCCCGGCTTCTTCTTTTTTAAAGATTTATTTTTATTTATTTTATGTTTATGAGTACACTGTAGTTGTACAGATGGTCGTGAGCTATCATGTGTGTGGCTGCTGGGAATTGAACTCAGGACCTCTGCTGGCCCCACTTGCCCTGGCCCTGCTTGCTCTGGCGTAATTCACTGTAGCTGTCTTCAGACGCACCAGAAGAGGGCATCAGATCTCATTACAGGTGGTTGTGAGCCACCATGTGGTTGCTGAGATTTGAACTCAGGACCTTCGGAAGAGCAGTCAGTGCTCTTACCCGCTGAGCCATCTTGCCAGCCACTTGCCTCCCAAGTGCTGAGTTTAAAGGCGTGTGCCACCATTGCCCGGCTCAGTTCTACATTCTTATCTCGAAGTTACTGATTCAGCATTCTTCTTCTGAGTCCCCATAGCTAACACTTATTACCCCCTTCCTGTATTTTTGTTACAGTGTGTTTTTATCAGAGATGGGGGTCTCACTGTGTAGCCACGGCTGACTTAGAATTCTCAACGCCCCCTGCCTTAAACCGCCCCCAGGTGCTGAGAATATGGGCACATATTTCATGTCCAGCTTGAGTGGCAGTTTCCCCTGAAAAATACAAGGCTTCCTCTTAAATTACTGTTGGAGCCTTCGGGATCTTCCGTTCTGGGAACTTTTGCTCTGTCGTCACCTGGTGCTTCCTATTGGGCTTGGTGAGCCACTGAGCACACAGGCACACTTGGGGAGACTTAATTTAAGCTGTTCATTTTAAAAATGAGCTTTGTAAGTATCTTCCGCGCCCTCCCCCATCACTTCAATGAAGCCTGACTTTGCATGTGGGTTAGGCAGGGGGAGGGGTCCTCCAGCCTCATTCAGAACAGCTAAGAGATGTAGGATTTAGTCCACAGAGTAGGGTCTAATGAATCCGAGCATTTTAATTCCTGAAACAGTTCTGGTCGAAGAGAGGGCTCAGTGGTCGAGACTACTACTGGCTAACGAGGATGATCTTCAGTTCCTAGCAGCTGTCATTTCAGCGGGGAGGATGGGGAGTCCTCTTGGCTTCCCTGGGTGTTGTACACTAGTGGTCACGGTCATCAGAAGTCATTGGGTGGGTAGGGTGGCTCAGTGAGGAAAGAGGCTTGCCACCAAGTATGGGAACCTGAGTTTGATCCCCAGAACCTATGAGTGAAGCCGTTCCCAGAGATTGTGCTGTTCTCAGAGGTTGTATGTGTACACACACACACACACACACACACACACACACACACCAGGCTTACGAATACTCGGTGGGAAAGAGTTTTTGTACACTGTATAAAGTTCTATTTTACAACAATGTTACCTGTAACTGAAGCTGGTACACTATGTCTTAGAGTCTTAGAGTTGCTCTGCTGTACATGGTAGATGTGCTAATTAATTAGGGTGACCATCCCCCCCCCCCCGCCCCTTGATGGCCCCTTTAGAGTGGGCAGGCAGCCTAGAGGGAAACCAGTGCGCCAGTCTGTCTCCCTAACTGGGCGCCCTCTCTCCCAGCCACCACAGTGGAGAAGAAAGTCTGACAAAGGAGTCAGTGAAACCCAACTCTGGCTATGTCCTGTATGCGCCTGGAGCCCCTGTCCTCGCTCAGCACGCCATTAAATTATTTACTAAATGTAACGCACCTGTAAACCTTGATACTTAGGCTAAATTTTAAACCCCGGGTCTCCCCAGTGTGGGATAATGATTGCTTGGAACACAGTTTTAATTGCAAGCTCTGGCTTTCCAGATTCGGAGAAGATGGCCCAGTACTTGGAGGAGGAGCGGCACATGAGGGAAGAGAACCTGCGGCTGCAGCGTAAGCTCCAGCGGGAGATGGAGCGAAGGGAAGCGCTGTGTCGCCAGCTCTCCGAGAGCGAGTCCAGCCTGGAGATGGATGATGAGAGGTTTGCACCCGTGCCCCGTCCCCAGTCCCCAACCCCCCACAGACACCATGTCTATGACTCCAGGCCCAGGGATCCAGTGCCCTCTTTGGGCTTCCGGCCGGACGGCCAGTATGTATGTGGTAGGCAGGCAGGCGTACTTGCAGGCAGAACAGCTACACTCATAAGTTGACTCAAAATTTATATGGTCTAGAAAGGGAAAGCTTATAATATCCCTCAGACCTGATGAAGAATATTTCCCAAGTTAGAGCACGTGCCCACGGTAGGTTTATGCGAAAGATCGAATACCCTGCTCGCACCAGAGAGGAAGAGCTGGCGTTTGTTTTGCTTTTAAATTTTTAATGCTGATGTTTAAAGGAATGTAAGCAGAAACACTAGAGAAATATATTTCCTGCCGCCCCTATTTCTAGTAAGGGGAATAAATAAGCTCACATACTTGGATGCAGATATCATAGGCACATTTAGCAGGATTTTCTCCAGATCTGCTTTAATTGACTTGCAAACATTTCAGTGATCTCCTCTCCCCTCCACACCCTCCCCACCCACTTTGGGTTTTTTTTTTTTTTTTTTTTTTAAATGTTACTTCATTTGTCAGTAAATCATGGCAAGCTTTGACAAAAAAAAAAAATTACTTGATAATTTCAAACATGAATATATTAATTTAGGTTATTTTCTTACCCGTGCTTCAGCTCTCTCAAACGATGCCCTCTCCTCCTTTCCAGCTGCCCCTCCCACTCTGGCTGGTTCTTTGTTTTAAACCCCACTGAGTTTACTAATCTTGCTTGTATGCATCGATATTCGATATTCTTTGGAACTAACTCTTCTCTTCACGATCCTGATCAGCAAGGCAGCAGGCCGTAGGAATTACAGCAATGGCTGGCGCTTGGTGTGGTTTGTGGATGTGGTTTCGTTTTCCTGACATAGTGCTGAGTTTCACAGACTGTGCCCCTGAGGTACACTGTGCACGTCGAACAACTACGCTCACCTGCATCTCTTCCTTCCTTTCTCCTCTTCCCCCCCCCCCCCATCGCTCTTCTTTCCATCCCTCAGCCTCCCTTCTGACTTCTTGCTGTGTGTGTGTGTGTGCATGTAAGTGGCTTTTACATATCTGCAAAAAAAGAAAAAAAAATCTAGAATCTGCAAACGAGAGAAGATGTGATTACATGTCTGTGAGTCAGGCTCCTTTTGCTCGCTTTGGTTTCCAGCAGGTAGCGTGATTCCTGTCTTCAACTTCTTAAGCTCCGTTGCACACGCACCCCATGTTTCCCTTGTGGGCGGACTTCCATGCACGACCCCGCCACTCGGCTGTTTGGAGCAGACCCCTAACAGCGTAGTTGTTAACAGGCGTCTGTAATGCTGTGTAGCTTGAAGCCCTCTTACAACGGAGACTTGGCATATCTGAGTCATGCAACATTTCCAGTTTTGCTTTTCCGAGAAACCTCCATACTGATGTCAATGGAAGCCAAGCTGGTTCACTTTCCACCAGCAGCCTGAGAGGGCTTCTTTTCATCCATACCCCCACCAACATTTGCTCCTTGTTTCCTTAATAACTGCGGTTCAAGCCAGGGGGAGAATCTTCATGTTTTTGACTGGCACTTGATAACTTAAGGTTGTTGAATGTTTTTTTCCTAAGTGTATTGACTTTAACTTTCTTTTTTCTTTGTTCTGTTAACTATTTTTAGAGTAAAGTGCTCACTTTGCTGCCCTACGTGTCCTGGAACTCACAGAGATCCATCTACTTCTGCATCCCAAGTGCTGGGATTAAAAGCTTGTGTGCCCCCATATCTGTCCTATTTGTTGTTCTGTTCACTGTTTGCCCATTTATTAATGGACTTGTTTGGTATTTTCGTATTGACTTTTTAAAATGCCCACTACCGCCTCTGTTTGGGTATCTCTGAGCTTTAAGACCCATGCCCACAAGGAAGGGAGGCAGGCCATACATTTCTGCTCTGACCTTCTCCGTGCCTTGGCTAAACCTATGAGGCCACATTTACACATGGGCTTTTTATATATTCTGCATCTTTTTTTGGGGGGGGGTGGACGGACAGAGTTTCTCTATCTAGCCCTGGCTGTCCTGGAACTCACACACACTATAGACCAGGCTGACCTCGAACTCAGAAATCCGCCTGCCTCTGCCTCCCAAGTGCTGGGATTAAAGGCGTGCGCCACCACCACCCAGCCCTATATTCTGCATCTTATTAACTGCCTGTCCAATCTGTAGCCTGCAAAGATTCTCTGCTATTCGTTTAGCAGTGGTTCTCAACCTGTGGGTTGTGACCTGCATTGGGCTGACATATCAGATCCCCTGCATATCAGATTCATAACATGGTTCACATTACAATTCATAACAGGAAAATTATAGTTATGAAGAAGCAACGAAATCATTTTATGGTTGGGGGTCACCACAGCATAAGGAGCTGTATTAGAGGTCGCAGCATTAGGAAGGTTGCAAACCATTGGTTTTCAGCACTTATTGTTTCCTTTGCTTCTTCGTTTCGCGCAGTGCCATCTGTCAGTTCTTGATATGATTTCCTGAGCTCTTGGAATTAGCTTCAGAAAGCCTTTGCCAGCACCTGTATCTTTAAGTATTTCCCCCTAGTAACTCTCAGGCCTAGTAGCATTGGAGTCTTAAGTCCCTCCTGAGATGATCTCTGTAAATCTTCATTCTGCCTGGGGGCTCAGCACTGTTTGTCAGGGAGGCCATCCATTCTCCTGTGTGTGTGTGTGTGTGTGTGGTGTGTCTGTCCTCCCTCTCTCTCTCTCTCTATCTCTCGTGCTTTTCTCAAAAAAGTCAGGGAACTGTGTGGATGAATTTTCCATATCTGCTACTTCATGGATGTGCCATGCTGTTTTTGTTACCGTGGCTCTTTAGTATAGCTTAAATCAGACACCATGACACTTTGAACTCTGTTTCTTCTGCTCAGGATTGCTTTGGCTCTCTGGGGTTGTTCGTGCTTCGGTATCGATGTTAGGAACAAACCCCCCCCCCCTCCCGTGTCTGTGACAATTGTCCTTGGAACTGTGATGGGGACTACAGTCGTTCTAGTAATTCTGGTTATCCATGCTGATGGGGACTTTTTCCATCTGAAGGTCTTTTCTATTTTTCCCTGCTTTGGTGGTTTAAGTTTATCATTGCTAAGGTCTTTTACTTCCTAAGTTACTTCCCCCCCGCCCCCCTTTTTTTTTAAGCTAATAAAATTGATTCCATGACTTATTTCTTGCCAAGTTCGGTGCTGGCACATAGAAAATCTGACGTTTTTAGATGTTGAGTTTGTACCTTGTTAACTTATTTAAGAGTCTTCGGGATTCTTTTTAGTGTAATTTACCATGTGCGCAAGTTAACAGCCATTCAACATCTTCCTTATTTGTAACCATTGTATTGCTTTTGTCTGCTTGCTCCTGGCAAAGACTTCCCAGACATACTGAGTAAGTGTGAGGAAGGTGGGGTACCTTTGTCGTATTCCTGCTGTGGGGGCCGATGCTTTGGGACTTTCCCCTTCAGTGTAAAGTTGGCCATCGGTTTGCTCTATACCCTTTATTATGATGATGTCTACTCTTCCGTAGTTCCTTCAGGGCTTCTATCATGAAAGGATACTGGACTCTTACCAAATTCCCTTTGCATCTTTTGGAAATGCAGACGCAACTCCTACCTCAGAGTCTGAATTTGTTGGCGACAGGCGTGTCTTGAGCCGTCCTTGCATCCCTAGAATGAAACTGACTAGCTCAGGGCAAACGTTCTTTTTTACGTATAGTTGATTCCAATCTCAAGTTCTTTTAGTGAGAGTTTCCCAATCCATTCTAGCAGAGAGAGATGGTCCTTGTCTTAGTCAGGGTTTCTATTCCTGCGCAAGCATCATGACCAAGAAGCAAGTTGGTAGTGTTTATATAGTAAAGGAATTTGTTGATGACTTACAGTCTGTAGTCCAACTCCCAACAATGGTTGGCAGCAGCTGTGAATGGAAGTCCAAGGATCTAGCTGTTGCTCAGTCCCACAAGGCAAGCAGGCAAAGAAAAAAGAGCCTTCCTTCTTCCAATGCCCTTATATAGGTCTCCAGCAAAGGGTGTGGCCCAGATTAAAGGTGTGTGGTACCACATCTATAATCCCAGATGACCTTGAATTTGGAGATCTTCCTGTCTTCTGGGATTTATAGCCACTATGCCTCAAGATATCAAGGTCAGAAACGTGTATCTCTCAGCCTCCAGATTAGGACCACAGGTGAGCCTTCCAATTCTGAATTGTAGTTCATTCCAGATAGAGTCAAGTTGACAACCAGGAAGAGCCAGTACAGTCCTCTAATTGCCTATTGTTTCTGGGTCCTTATCTAGCTTGGAATCTGCAATGGTGGCTATGTTAAATGAATGTGGCCATGTTCTTCCTCCTATTTCATGCTGGAGTTTGAAGTGTGGTGTCACCTCTCTTTAGAGGTCTGACAGAACTCAGCAGTGAGTCCTTCTGGGCCTGGACATTCTCGTGTTCCCTCCCTCCCTCCCTCCCTCCCTCCCTCCGTGTGTGTGTGTGTGTGTGTGTGTGTGTGTGTGTGTGTGTAATTTATAATTGGAAGAGTTTGAATTACTAAGCCAATCTCATTGCTTGTAATGGACTCTGGCTAATAAGCTGTTTATATCTTCTCAATTTAATTTTGATGAGTCATGTGTTTCAAAAAAGTATCCATTTCTTGTAGATTTTTCCAGTTTTTTAGAATGTGATGATCCTCTGAGTCCCATTGGTCTCTGTCTCTACCTTAGTTTGGCTAAGGCTATGTCAAAGTTATCTTTTCAAGGAGCCAACTTTCTCCTTGGTTATTATTAGTAGTAATGATTATTTCCATTTTATTAGCCTCCGTCCTGATCTTAGTATTTCAATCTGTTGATTTTTCTTTTTTCTTTTTTGGATTTAACGTGTTTCCTTTTTTCCTAAACCCTTGATGTACGTACCGTCAAGTTACTGACTTAGGATCTGTCTGTCTGTCTATGTAGGCATTTGTAGCTGTATACTTACATCTTAGAATCACTCTGATCACACCCCTTGGGTTCTGATATTTTGTTTCTGTTTTCATTAAATTCTAGGAATGTTTCATTTCTCCGCTGACTTCTTCCGTGGCCTGTTTCATTACAGTCCAGCGGCGTGGTGTTTATTCTCCGTGGCTTTTTGCATTTTGCGGTTTCTTTCACTGCTGATCTTCAGCTCTGTTCAACGTGAACAAACATTAGAAACAGTTCAGTTTCCTCTGTTAAGGCTTAGTCCTGCGATGCGGTCCGTTTTGGAGAAAGCCCATTGGCTGCTGCTGAGAATCTGCATCCCGCACCCTTTGAGTGGGATCATCTTAATCTTAGGTGATGGTTTGGACCGTTTGGTCTGTGTTATCGAACTCCAATATCTTTTTGCGAGTTCTGGTCTGGCTGGCCTGTCGCTGGGTGAGGTTGGATACTGGGGTCTCCCGTGGCTGTGTTTCAGTCTGTGTTTTTATACCCCATGGTGTTTATTGATGAGACTGGGTGCCTCGTCAGTCTCTTACTCTCAGACTGAAGTCTGCATTGTCAGCTGGCTAGGCTGCAGTACCGACCCTTCCCTTAGCCTAGACTGTCTTTTTTCCTCCCTCTCACCCAGGCTCTGTCTGGCTTTGCCTTTGAGGTGTGGTACGTTCCTTGTAGGCAGCAGACAGACGGACGGTTCCTGCTGTGTGACCCAGCTCACTCCTCTGGTGTCTTTGGAAGGTGTCCGCGTCTTGCTGCCACTTCTGGGTTGTTTAATGTTTGCCACTTCACTGGTCCTTGTTTGTTCCAGTACATAGATCACTCCTCACCCTAGCCTCGTGAATGCCTTTTTGTCTTTCTCTTTGCTGCGTAGAATTCCTTCAGGTATCATCCGTACTGCCGGCTTACTGACGATGAGCTGCTTTAGTCTGTGTTTACAAGGGAAACTTTCCTTTCTCCTTCAACTATGGAGTTGTTTTGCTTGTATAATAATCTGGATTGGCAAGCTCGTGGTTTTCAGAGGTTGGTGGGATACATTGCTGGAAACCCCTCTGGCTTTTAGGATTTCTCCTGAATACACTAATGTTTTCTGATGGGCGTCCTCTGTCTGTGCCTTGCTTCTCTTGAGCCAGCATCAGTGTTAATTCACTGCTCTGTGTATCTGGCGTCTTGACTGTAAGATGTATAGGGTTCTTTTTTTCATCCAGCCTCTTCCGTCCTCTGTGTGGCCGTTTTCTTCTCCTAGCTCTGGGAAACTTTGTACATTGCTTTCACTCAGTGTGTTTTCTGTGTCTTTAGTTTGCACTTCTCTGTCTCCTATGCTGGAAGGAGCATCCTTCGGGTCGCTAGAGCTAACTAGTCTCTGCGTGGGTACCTCTGTCAGAGCCCTCCCCTCTTGTGTCCTCCTCAACATTTGGTAATGAGGAAGTCATTAAGATAACTAGCTTTTTGAACTGCAGCTATGGAATTAGCCTTCCTCTGACACAGACCATTTCTGACCATGCGTGAGCCACATCTCACAGAAATGGAGATGGAGCCTCCAAGGATACCTAGGTACCCACTGTATGAGACCTAGGGTGCCAGCTGTGGGTGTCTTAGGGTTTGACTGCTGTGAACCGACACAGTGACCAAGGCAAGTCTTATAAAGGACAACATTTAATTGGAGCTGGCTTACAGATTCAGAGGTTCAGTCTATTATGATTTTGGGAGCATGGCAGCATCCAGGTAGGCATGGGGCTGGAGGAGCTGAGAGTCCAACATCTTGTTCTTGAGGCAGCTAGGAGAAGACTGGCTTTCGGGAAGCTGGGAGGAGGGTCTCCAAGCCCACGCCCACAGTGACACACTTCCTCCAACAAGGCCACACTCACTCCAACAAGGCCATGTCTAATAGTGCCACTGCCTGGGCCAAGAATGTTCACACCATCACATGGGGTCTGTTCTGTGTGTTAAAGGCAAATTGTGACTAGCCATGTAGCCCTCCACCTCTGTCCACTAAAGAAATAGATCCCGAGAAATAGATCCAGAAGACCGCCAAAGCTTCCCCACCACTTCCTCTGGATGCTCTCAAGAAAACTGAATATTTAAAATCATGGCAAGTTATAAACGGGACTTTAAAAGTTACAGAAGAGTGACAGGTTTCCCTCTTTAAAATCTCTCTGCTTCCTCACTTGGAAAGGTTTTTTTTTTCCCCCTCTCAAAACACTGTATCATGTGATTGCAATCCCTGCTTCTAAGTCGGTTCTTGACAGTTCCCGTTCTCAGTAAAACTGTTTGACTGAAAACGTCCGCCCAAACCCAGAGCAGTTCACTAGTTTATTAACTACTTCAAGACTGGGGGGGG
Organism: Montemys delectorum; assembly: GCA_019843815.1. NCBI lineage: Eukaryota > Metazoa > Chordata > Mammalia > Rodentia > Muridae > Montemys > Montemys delectorum. The sequence continues at coordinate 11,779 of JADRCD010188848.1, read as the reverse complement.
GGGAGACCCAAGCTGGAGTACAAAGCACCTGGGCTGGGCTTCAGAGGGGCCGTTCTTGGAAGATGTGGCTTCCAGGTAGATGGCCGCTTCCTCCAGAGCTGCTGTTCACTGCTTTGTTTCTGTTGTTTGTTTGTCTTTAGGGAGGCTCTCCTGTAGTCCTGAGCTGACCTTGAATTTTGATCCTCCTGTTTCCACCCCAGATTGCTGGGTTTAGAGGCATGCGCCACCAGAGTGCGGGAGGCATACAACCCAGGGCTTCCTGCGTGCTGCGAAAGCACTCCCCAACTGAGCTTACATCCCCAGCCCTGCTTTTATTCTATTGTTTGTACGTTATCCCAGGTACCGCAGAGTCGCTAAGTACCTGGCTGAGTAGCAAGCACTCTGTACCCCAGGACTGATCCAACGGACTGGATTGCAGAGAAAGAAAAATCTCAGACTCTTAAGACTAAGGGCTGATCTTAAACCACCTGCCTGTGTGCAGAAAACAAGGAAACGTCCCACCTGGTGTTCCTGTGGTGGGCCATGCTAAAGAAGGGAAGGAGAGAGAGACACAGGAGTCTTACTTGAGCTGTGTGTCAGTCAAGCTTCATTAACCAGCTTGGAAGCCGCTGGGTTAGTTCCTCATGTGGATGAATGAGCGCCAGGGCTGACAGTGCTCTGAGGTCAAAGTCTATGCCTGTTTAGACCAGGGAGGATGGTTTGTCAGGAAGTCTGTCAAGCAGAAATCTCTCCACCCCGCCCCTGTCAGCACTGTGTACTTGGTTCTCAGAGTGAAAGCCGAAGGTCCCCGTAATCACACCTCAGCACATTCGGGCCTGATGTGAGCTAGACTCAGCACAGAGTGGCCGAGTGTGACCCGCCCAGTGTGCCCAGCACTGGTGTCTTCTGTTAAATTCTAACGTGTGGGCCATCTGTTGAAGCAGAGCTTGCCTTGTGAGCACTCGGGCACTCAGCCCAGGGCCCTATTTGCCCTTCAGTGTGTTGAGTATTGGTGGGCTTGTTGGTTTCGAGTTTCAAATAACAATTCAAATAGATCTGTCTGTGCTTCTGAGGTCACTGACAGACTTCAGGATAGGTCCCTTCTGATGTCAATGGCTATAACAAGCCTCTGGGGATAGTGGCACTTGTGAGACTGGAGCAGTGTGACTCAGGAGTCCTGGACTAGAGTTGTCCCCTGGGTACAGCCTCTCCAACTCCCAGGATTTTGACCTTGGGCTGTGCCTTTCGGAGCCTCACTCCTAGGGTTTCTTCTAAAGACCACGTGAACACGGGTGTTTCAACCACTTCCTCCTCTCTCCTTTCAGGTATTTTAATGAGATGTCTGCGCAAGGATTAAGACCTCGCACTGTGTCCAGCCCAATCCCTTACACGCCTTCTCCCAGTTCAAGCAGGCCTATATCACCCGGTGAGTGAGTCTACTGTAGTGTATGTGTATGTCTATGTGTATAGTTGTGTGTGTGTGTGTGTGTGTGTGTGTGTGTGAGAGAGAGAGAGAGAGAGAGAGAGAGAGAGAGTGTGTGTGGGGGGGGGGGGGGGGGGGTTGGCTGTGCGGCACTGGGAATTGAACCCAGGGCCTCACACAGGTTTAGCTAAATGTTCCCCGCTGGTTTTTAGCCAGCTCCTCCGGTGTGTTTAGTCAGCAGCCCTGGTTGGGTTCCCTTCTATTTTGTGTTTTTTGGTGTTTTCTGTTTTTTTTTTTTGTTTTGTTTTGTTTTGTTTTGTTTTACAAATCTAAAGTCACCGTCAGTAAGGAGTGTTGGTTGAAGACCTTAAATACAAGGACTCTGATTTTTATTTTTCATTATTATTTTATTCTTTAATGTTCTTCTCTACTTTTTAGCTTTTATTTGTGAGAATTTCCTATCCTCTGTCTGCCCCTCTATTCTTCAATGTCCACTGAGCCTTAGGTACAGAGCAGGTGGTGGTGGTGGTGGTGGACCTTCAATTTGACTTCAAAAGTGTGTGTGTGTGTGTGAGAGAGAGAGAGAGAGAGACAGACAGACAGACAGACAGACAGACAGACACTAGTCTCGGGATGGGCAAGGTCCCTGGGTTGGTTTCCAGGATGTCTTCCCGTGCATCTTTCCTGCTGCCTTACTCTCACTTTTGCTCTGGGCAAAATCTAGGCATCGTTTCTTTTTCTTCCCGTGTGGGAACAGAGTCTGCAGCCAGTCACGGGTTACGAGCTCTGGGTCATTGGGCCATCACTGCCTGGCTCTATTCTTAAGTCTCAACCAAATGTGTTCTGTTGAGCAACCACTGTATGTGAGTACACTGTCGCTGTCTTCAGACACACCAGAAGAGGGCATCAGAACCCATCAGAGATGGTTGTGAGCCACCCTGTGGTTGCTGGGAATTGAACTCAGGACCTCTGGAAGAGTAGCCAGTGCTCTTAACCACTGAGCCGTTCCAAGTCCAAGAAAGCTCACTGTTGTTTATTTTGTATATACATATATTTTTTCCTGGGCTAAAGGGTGCGGTCCGTGGTAATTAAGACTTAAGGAAGAATAGAAATTAATAAGACCACCAAGATTATAGAAGATTATAGCCAATAGGGCCCGGGGAGGAGGTTAAGAAAAACATACTGATAATTCATTTACTCTGGCAGCAATCTTCCAAGGACGCTACCGCAGTCCCGTTTGCTCATGGTGGGCCCCTGAGCACCAGTTCCCCTGATTGATCTGGTTTAGGGTCAGGCTTGGGGTTAAGAGTTAAGAGTCATAGGGCTTGATGGTTCACCCTTGAGAATTGCTGGCCTAGAGCATCAGATGGGGGAGGGGGCAAGAATTGAGTATCTTTGACTATTCTTGGTGACTTAACATAATTTAAAAAGTCTGTTTTGTTTTGTTTCCAGAAGAATTAACCTAGGAAATGGGCTAGTGTTTTTTTTTTTGTTTGTTTGTTTGTTTGTTTTTTGTTTGTTTCATGAAAGGAACTTCTATTATTATTACTTTATTTTTATGTATATGAATGTTTTGCCTGCATGTATGTGTGCGTGTCACATGTCGACCTGATTCCTTCAGAGGTCAGAACGAGGGGCTTTGGTCCCCTGGAACTAGGCTGTGCATCCTCATGTGAGTGTTGGTACTCAGTCCTACTTGAGCAACGAATGCTCTACTGAGCCATCTCTCCAGCCCCAAAAGCCATCTCTTGAACCCTCTTTTCAACTAAGGCGTCATTGTCTTTTAAATGCATCGTGGGTTTCCAGGAGTGGGATGTGTGCGTTCACTCCTTGGCTTTTCTGTTTGTTTCGTTTTTGCTTGGTGGTGAGGTTCAAAGGCAGACCTTGTACCTGTAGACAACCCTTCCGCCCCTGGGCTGTTTGTGACCTGAAGACAAGCTCTCCGATCTCAGCTAATCAATAAACAGCACGTTTAATAACCGCTTTGGCTTTCAGAGGCTGGCGTTTCGTGGCAGAGCCCCGCTTTGTAAACTCGAGTCCAAAAAAAAAAAAAAAATCAATTGGAAATGGGAAATGTATCTTGCAAAAAGCATTGCTGATGTAATGGAGTCAGGAAATAAGTTCTCAGCACTTGGTGTCGAGGCCACAGGACAGTCCTCTAAGGAGGTGCTCGGTCTGTCTTTATGGGGACGGACAATGAAGATTCTTGTTCCCGTATAATTCAAGGCAGCAATGAATGGTTAATGCGGCTTGGCCACGCCTGCAGGTCCTTAAAAGAAGGTGGTGACTCTTGTCCCTGTCCAAACCTCAAACCTTCTTCTATTAGTTTTTACTTCAGCCAGTTTTATAGCTCTGTATTAGTTAGCACTATGGCCAGACTCCTGACAGGAAGCGACCTCAGGAAAGGGCCAAGAGTGAGCTACAGCTTGTCTTGTCAGAGAAAAACGCAGGAGGAGGGGGGGCAAGAGCTTGAGGCAGCTGCTGAGCAGGAGTGAGGCTGAACCATTAAGCCTCAGGCTCGCTCTGATTGCTCCTGTCTGAGACGCACCCTACCACGGCTTTCCCAAACAGCGCCATCTGCTGGACACTTAACGTTCAAGCACATTGCACAACCAAAGCCACGGCCAGAGCCTACCTACCCTTGGGGGTTTTCCAGTTAGATGCTAGGAGTCCAAGGTGTAAAGCGCTGGATTCGTGCACTGTAAGTGTTACTCAGACCAGTACAAGCTTCACTTCTGAATCTTTCAAGTATGGGTAATTGGACCCTACCCCGGACCTATCTATTAAAGAGTCTGGTGTGTGTGTGTGTGTGTGTGTGTAGAGGTACTCGTGTAGGCGGGTACACATGTACTTGAAAACTAAGGGACTGCCTCAAGCATCACTACTCAGGAGTGAACCATCCAACTTGTGTTTTGAAACGGTGTCTCTCATTGGCCTGCAACTTGCCAGTTCAGCTAGGCTTACTGGCTAGCAGGTCTCAGGGATCGTTCCTGGCACGTTCTATGGTTGATGGGATAAAGCTCACAGCCTCATGCACGTGCAAGAAGAACCTCACGGACTGAGCCGTCTGCTCAGCCCTGATCCATGTTATTGCAAAGCACTGTGGGAATGGGGCTGGCTTCCTACATGGAGTCTGCCAGACATGGCGGTGGGCAGAGGGTTGATTGCCCTTAAATCTTGGCTCCTTTCAGAGAACCTTGGCATGTGTGGGGCTTTTGTATCCTATGTTGAATCAGATTGCACACACGTACTTACAACATAGACACATGCATGTGCACATGTGTGCACACAGACACATGCATGTGCATACAGACATGCATGCATACACAACAGTTAAGTTGTTTACACACTGCTGGTTTTACTCACTGTTGAACACAAATATTCTTTTCAACCCTATAGTCCATTTGAGGCTTATGCCTGGTGTAACCTAAAGGGGTTTTTGTTTGCTTCGTTGGTTTTTGCCCATGGATTTGCAGTTTTCTCAACATCAACCACTGAGGAGAGACCATTCTTGTCTCTCGTCGGCGGTGTTGAAAGGCTCATCCGATGGAATATGACCAGGCTCATTTCTGCGCTTCCTGTTTTGATTTGCTTTTTAGCCGTCCTTGGCTCCCCCAGTGTTTGATGGTCTTTTTTTTTTTAAATGCCCCTTGCTACCCAGCATGCCCCTGAGTGGGCCCACCTCTCTGCTTGTCTGTTTTTATTTTGGTCACCCGAGACCCTCTGCCTTTGGAATTTTCCTAGCCGACTGAAGATTCCAGATGGTCAGGCTACAAACAATATCTAACCTTGCCGCCCTTCTGTTTCAGGTCTTTCGTACGCAAGTCACACGGTTGGCTTCACGCCACCAACGTCGTTGACTCGAGCTGGAATGTCCTACTACAACTCTCCGGGCCTCCACGTTCAGCACATGGGGGCCTCCCATGGCATCACGGTGAGTGTCCTCTTGGGGAGCGGGCAGCACCTCACTTCCGACCCGGTCCTAGCTGGTCTCGAGGACTGCTGCTGTTAGCCGTTTGCCCCCTCATGTCTTGGGTCCCCTCTCCTTCTAGCTATGGAGTGTTCCCACAAGTTTAACATGAAGTTCTGGTGTTGAAACTAATGTCCCGGGATCTCAAGCCTCAGGTTCACTTACAGAAACTTGCCCACCAGAAAATGTAATTTGAAGTGTGGATGGTGTCTTCACCGAACTTTGGCCAGCTATTTGCCTTAAAGCATTATCGGCGGTTTCCATAGCATTGGAAGATGCCTCTCGTCAACACCTTTGCTCACTGACCCTTGGTGTCCTTCATAAAAGTTACCTTGGCTTCTATTTCCACCCCTGATTTTCCTCTCCTGGATCCAGGAGGGCCAAGTTCATCCCATTCTCAAGGTCTCCTCAGGGAGGCCAGTTAAGAGCGCTGTCCTCTAGGGAACCTGGGTTCAATACAGCACCTGCATGACAGCTCCCACCTGCGTGTAACTCCAGTTCCAGGGGACCCAACCCATCAGGCATGCACCGGGCACATATATTATCTGTACCAGGCAAAATATCCATACACACAAAACGAATGCATCCAGGTCTCCTCAGGAGAGTTGCCCTGCACACTTGACTGTGCAGTTGGCTGAGAACAGAAAAACATATGAGAGAGTAGGAATAAGGAGAGAGAAAAGTTCCTAAGAAGAGCCTTGCGCCATGACGGTTCTTCGGGTTGCCCATGTAAGTCGAAGGTTCGAAGGACCTCATGTCAAGGTTAGAAAATGTTGTATCATGTCTCCTGAGAATGAGGAACAAGCTGAATGATGGAGATTGGGGCCACACCAGTAGGGATGACGTGACATCGTCATCATTGGCTGTGAAGGATGCATTTTCATTTTGTATTAGCTCCTCACAGGCTTGGGTGTGAACATGACCTCCTTTACGTTTTCCCTACTAGTTCAGGAACCACCAATGACAGAGAAAGGACCTGTGGCTCCCTTATCTGTGTCTGTATGGGTTCTGTTCTGTAATTATGCTTTGTTGGAACTGACCCGGTGTCCCAAGCTGACACCCCCCCCCCCCAATGTGTCCCTGTCTTTCCCCTCAGAGGCCATCGCCACGGAGAAGCAGCAGCCCTGACAAGTTTAAACGGCCCACGCCTCCTCCATCTCCCAACACACAGAGCCCGGTCCAACCGCCTCCACCGCCGCCTCCGCCCCCCATGCAGCCTGCGGTCCCCTCGGCAGCCACCACGCAGCCCGTACCCACGCAGCCACCGCATCCGGTGCACCCCTCCTCCCAGCCTTAATGCATGAGCTTAGTCAGAATCTCCAGTTGGGACTCGTCTGATGGAGCCACCTTCTCAACGCCAAAGGCTTCTCTCCCGGCGTATTTGGATCTGATGCGTTTGCACTGAGGTTACCTACCTACCTTTCCCTCCTCATCGTGTCGTGAATGTTCGTCGGAAACGCAGCCGAGGTTGCGAATCCGCAACACTAACCAGACGACTTTTCTCCACCGGTGTTTTACTTGAATCTCCGTGTCTGTCTGTCCCTGGCTGGAACGTTGCTGTCTGGTGTCTGGTAATGAGCAGCAGTGTGCAAGTCCTACCCCGCCCGAGGGGGGTCCCAGGGCTGCTTTTTCTTGGCTTTTAGGTTTGTAAAATAAGAAGGGAGATCTTTTTTTTATAACTATTCTCTGTGAATTTGCAGGAAAATTACCAAGCTATTTAGAAACCCTCCTCCTCCAGGTCAGTGACGTTTACCGAACATACCAAGAATTCAGCACTACAGTTCAGACCTTTTGCAGACCTAACTCACTGTAGGATTGGCAGTTAGAGAAACCGGTTGCCCACAACACTTAGTCTAGAGCTTTCTACAGACCCACTTTTTACAGATTGTTTTCTGATGTAAATTGACCACCGTGTCATCCCTTGTAAAACGGCCTACGGAAACAAATCACACAGCTGTATCTCCCCACGTGCGTGGGATGGGAATTATTGCCTCTTAAGATGTGATTTTTTTTTTTTTTTAATTTTCCTTTCTCAATGTTAATCCACCTAAGCCAGCACCCTCTAGCGTGAGAGGATAGATGCCTTCCCTCCGATGATCTTGATGGCTAACTTGGAATGTAGGCTTAGATCCCTGCGGCAGGGGCCGTGAGATTGTCACAGAGCCAGTGAGGCTAACCCTTCCATTCTTTTGTGTTGTCCCGAGACAGAGGATGCGAACAAGTACCTTCCAGGTGCAAAATGCTATTAGGAAATACCATCTGAAGTGTAGGCGACGGACACCCTAGCGTGATGGCTGAGGAGCACTTGGCAGATCACAGTGTAGCAAGCAAAGGAGCTCTCCGGCCTTGCCGAGCACTCACTTTGCCTGTCACAAGTGAGGAGAAGCACCAAGAAGGTTCCAAATGCGATCTGCCATTCGTTCAGCACAAATCCTTCCATTTCGCTGGGGTGGGGTTGGGTGGGTGGGGGCACCAAGTGGCTCTTTTGTAGACCTTCTCTGTCTGTCCTCAGTTACTTGTGCTTTAGTAGTCAAGTGCTTCCCCTGCCTGTGTTTGCATATTTATATATGCCGTGGATGGAAATAACTTACTAGAGAATGTATATTTTATGATGAGAAGCATGACTCTGTTGGCTATAATCAGAGAACTGAGAAATTAATTTATCGGTAATTTTTAAGAGTTCATGTTTGTGACAAACCATCTCTTTAACAGCAACTCGTCATGGAACACACTCCTGAGAACAAGGAATATAGCCTGGTGACATTGTAGATAATTAATATTGTACAGTCTAGAAACCTCCATTTTTGCCTTCAAATGCATATTTAAGAGTTAACAGAATGGAAAGGTGTTATCGGATAATAGTGTTTGACAGCGTTTTAAGAACTTGAGAGTAGGAACAGCCACAGGGCCTTTCACCCTACTCACCCACCTCTAAACTGAGATTGCTACCCTCCGGCGATCAGGAAGAAACCGTCGGACTGTAAAAGTTTTATTTATAAGGTGTGTGTGATGTACAGGGCCTAGTGCGGTTTTAGCAGACCTGGGATAGAGTCTGATATCTCCCGTAAAGGTGTTAAGGTTTCCAATGTCAGACTAACCCGGGCATTTCCACCAGCTCCCTGATCCTCTTGGTACATGCCCATTCCAGGGAAATTCTGAGGCTAGGCAGAAAAACTCTCCCTTCACGGTACAGTCTTGATTCCCCCCCCCCCCCTTTTGAGAGAAATACGGTATGTGTTTACAAGAATCTTTTCTGGGACTGTAGATTTCAGTACTGCTGGCTAGCAGCTTTATCCTCCAGCACACAGGGTCCGTTCTGGAAAGTTCTTCCCTCCACTGTCTTTATCAGTTGAGTTACCTCCTAGAAGCACAAGTGTAAAAGCACCGGCGCGTGGCGAGCGGAGCCTTTGAGAAGTAGGTTCTTGACATTCAGACTTGTCCCAGAAAGTCTACTTTGGATTCCTGTAGAGCCGTCACTTCACCTCAAACCCAGCTCTTCCCAACAGACTAGCGCTTCTCAGTCCCATTCAGTTACTAGTCCCCGCAGGTGTCAAGAACCAAGAGAACAAACACCAGGATCTGGAACATAAGGGTGTTTTGTGTGACTTTTGAAGCACAAAGCACATAGCGATAGGTAAGAGAACCAGATGTTGAGTCCCTAGGACCGGGAGCCCCATTACTGTGGCTGGGCATGGCTTCATACAGGTTCAGTTCCCTCCTCTCACAGGCTAAGGCTCGATTAAAATCAGTAGCCATCCTCAGCAGGTAAGAGCAACAGTACCTTCAGTGGCTTCATTTCCTCGGGTACCACTGTGCTGCTAACGGGGCCAGGGTTCTGCTCCCTGATGACCTCGCCTTTGTACAGAACTAAGTCCATGCACCCAGCACCTCTGGGCTCTGAACTGCTTACTCTCGTCAAGCATGCTGGCATTCTTAAGTCAGAATGCTCGACCTTTGGCAGATACGGAAGTGTTTTAAGATTGTATTTAAATGTCTTTGTGGACCAGAAGGACTTTTTCGATGCTGAGACCCCGAGGCACCCATTGATGACCACGGGATGACCAGAATGTGGCTTTTGATGGCTCACGCTGCTGTGCCTTTTATCATTGGCTTCTGATTCAAACCAGAAATAATTGATAATGTGAACTTGTGTTGATCCTTCAGTTGTAGGAAAACGGTGTGCATCTATCTGTCCCCTGTTGTTAGGTAGACATGAACCCGCCCTCTGTAAAGCCCTTCTTGTAGAGATTGCCCAGGAAGATGGGGGGAAAAACATGGCGGTTGCGTGTTTCAGAAAGTTTTATTTTTCAAACCACAGAAGGAACTTTTCTTTGTGGCCTGATCTTCTGTCTAGTACTTGTCTAATAAGTTAACCAATGCTGAGAGCTTGTAGCGATGCCTACCAAAGACATGCATAGTAAACCTATTTCCAAATTATTAAAGAGCCAGCCATTGATGCTGCTCCTCGGTTCTTTAGGAGCCATTGTGAGAGGCTAAAAGATGCTTAGGGTTTTTTTGTTTTGTTTTGTTTTGTTTTAAGTTTTAATTTCTCTTTTTTAAAAAATTTTTGATAAAAATGTGTTAGCCTAATATGTTGGGGAGCGTCTCCCAGAATGCTCAGCAGTTGTGATTACTGGTCACACCCAGGCCGCCTCTTCTGGCGTGATCAACGGGATCCTCTGTGCGTGCTAGCATGGGTGCTGTGTGTGTGCACGTGTGCGTGTGTGCATTCATGCCTTAACTTGGGTTACTGCTCAGCTTTGCCGTTTTGACTTGGTCCTCACCATCATCAGATTGTATTGTGCATCTTGATCTGAACTTCATTCTGGTATTAAAAAAAAAAAAATTAAAAACAAGGTTGCAGGCAGCACAGGCTGGAACGCGCGTTCCTTTGGAAGAATGTCTGCTCAGATGGACCCTGAGATGTCTCCACAGACTTTATTTGGGATTTTTGTTTGGAAAGAAAGCCGACTGTCAGTTGGGCAGATGTTGACAAGGAAGAGGGGCGAGCCACGTGCTAGCATGCCGTCTGCCTCTGCATATCCGTGTGCCCCGTGTGGTGTTCAGGTAGCTCGTCTACAGCTTAACTAGCTTGGAGTTCAGTTAATGATGGCCATCCTGACATTCTCCGTTGGAGTTTAGAGAGATGTAAGACGTCCGGTTTAATGTCTTATTTACTTTATGTTGATCAGTCTTTAATACATGTGCTGAATCAGAAAAAAAAAAACCTAAATAAAGATAATTTTTTAAAACGTACTCCTGGAACCGGCAGCGTGGTCTCGTCCTTTCTGGTCTCTGTGGGTTGGAAATGGTGATTGGGTAGTGTTGGTACCAACAGACAAAACCAGATTCCGTTAGACTCTAAAGGCATCCATCCGTAGGAAGGACTTTTAGTAGTATAAATGGGCCAGCGTGAGTTCCTTTTTTTTTTTTTAAATACACTTAGGAGAAAAAAAAGTTACACGTATGGATATTTTTGCCTGCATGTATGTCTCTCTGCACCACATGTGCCTGTGGAAGCCAAAAGAGGTCACTGGGTCCCTTGAGCCTGCAGTTAGAGGTGATTGTGAGCCATCATGTGGGTACTGGAAACTGAACCCAGGTCCACTGAGGCTTTCCGGTCCACGGGCTACCCACCCTGATATCGAACTTGTAACTGGACTGTGTTTTAAAGATTGAACAGTAAACCCAAGGGAGTTATAAAATGGAAGCCACACTCTCAAAGTGTCTCACGTGGACCCATACGCACAGACACGGCCATAGGACATTTCATGGGTGATGAATCCATCCCAGAGGACTACAGTGAATCCTCTGTCATGAAATGCTATACATTGGTCATGTATGTAGCCTGGTATGGATCAGCCTCTGACATCAACCCTATGTAAATATCACTTGTCATTGGTATGTAGTAATTGGTAATTTTTAAAAATGTATTCCTACTTATTGAAAAGTTTACTCTTGGGCCAGTAAAATCGCCCAGTATATAAATGTATCCGCTACAGGCCTGACCACCAGAGTTTGAACCCTCAGACCCACGTGATAGGAGAGAGCCACCTCCTGCAGATTGTCCTCTGACCTCCACAGCCCTTCAGTACACAACATACACAAAATTAACGAAAGGTAATAACAGTTATTCTTAAGACAGTTTACACGGCGGCGGCAGCAGCTACCACTCAGTGTCCGCATTGCTTCAGTTGGTCAGGAAGGTAACATCCGGGATGATATGTATGGGGACATTTAGGGTCCATGTGTTGGGTGCGCGGCTTGTCATTTGCATTTTGGTAAGGCTGGGGTTGGCAATACACAATAGTGGAATCCTTTTAAGGAATGTAGTCTTCAGGAGTGCCTGATCATCATTTCAGTGGGTCAAGTCATTTAAGTCCACCCCTGCCTCCATTTTTAAAATA
>JADRCD010188847.1:8735-29004 GCA_019843815.1 Montemys delectorum | reverse complement strand
CCACCCATCCATCCATCTATCCATCCATCCATCCATCCACCCATCCATCCATCCATCCATCCATCATGCATCCATCCACCCACCATCCATCTATCCATCCATCATCCATCCATCATCCAACCATCATCCAACCATCATCCATCCATCATCCATCCATCCATCCTTCCACCCATCCATCCATCCATCCATCATCCACCCATCCATCCATCCATCCATCCATTATCCATTCACCCACCCATCCATTCATCCATCCATCCATCCATCATCCATCCATCAATCCATCCATCCACCCATCATCCATCCATCCACCCATACATCTGTCTGTTTACCCAGGAACTTGGTGACTCCTTTAGAAAGCAGGGAGGGGGCTGCTGCACCAGAGACCAGTTTCCCTGGCTGTGGAGGCACTAGTAATCAGCCATGCTCCCATCTGCTCCTCAATAATGCGTTTTACCTGCTCAAAGTCCACCCCTGTCCCCCCCCCCCCCCGTCACTCTCTGAAGCCTGAGCTGCTGTGTCTTCTGGCCCAGGAGTGGGGTATAGGTTGGAGAGGTAGGGGGTCTGGCCTTGATGCTCATAATGGCAGATGGCCCGGGGGCGGGGGGGCATCTTGTCCTGTGTTCCTCTTTCCTCTCTGTAACATCAAGTTGGAAAGGCAGATGGGACCCCTCCCTCCCTCAGACACACATGGATGGTCCCCACAACTTCCCTTTAAACTCACACAATGACTTGCCAAAAATTATAGAAGAGACTCACTTGTAGGAGTAGGGGACTGACCCCTGCTCTCTAGGTCTGCTTCTGGGATGACATCACTTCATTCCACAGAAAAGTTCCCAGCAGTCAGGAGGACACAGGGCTCCTCCCAAGACTGTTTTTCCTAGGAGGCCAGACTCAAGCTCCCAGATGCCCCTGGTGGCAAGTGGTACTTTGATGTGGAGCTCTCTGTTCTTGGGTGGTGTTTCCCACGATTCTTTAAAGGCTTTGTGAGCAGTCAAGTCTTGCCTCTGCGGGAGTCTGTTAGTAATGTGGGAATCCAGGACCTCTTTCTGAGAGCAGCCTTTTCCTGGGGGAGGAATATGGGGGTGTATGGGGAATGTGGGGGTATATGGGGGTGTGTGAAGGGAGATGTGGGGAGATGTAGAGGTGTATGGGGGATTAGGAGGTGTGTTTGGGAGAATGGGGTGTATGTGGGGGGATGTGGGATATATGGGGGGATGTGAGATATATGTGGGGGTATAGGGGTATATGGGGATGTGGGGTGTGTTTGGGGGATAGAGGATGTATGGGGGTGTTGGGGTGTATGAGGAAATGTAGTGGTGTATGTGGGGGATGTGGGGTGTATAGGAGATGTGGGGGTACATGGGGGGATATGGGAGGATGTAAAGGTATATGGGGATGTGGGGGTGTATGTGGGGGGTGGGGGGTATATGGATAACATGTGTATGGAAGGTAATGGGTGGTGCCAGTCTCAGGTGTGGCTTAAACCTCCCTTCTTTTTCCCCAGGTGGGGCCTTGAAGGACTCACTTCTACCCATAGGACTCTTCTGAGACAGGACTGTATAGCTTGGGACACCTGGTACTGCTAGCAGAACTGATACCATCCATGGGGCCCAGATTTTGGTACAAAGTTGTCCAGGGTTCAAAATCCAGCTCAAATATTTCCTAGCTATGTGACCATTGGCAAGTGGTTCAACCTGTGCCTTAAAATGGAAATAACAGAACCTATTGTGTGGGATTTAGTGAGAATTAAATCTGAAGCTCTTGAGACAGGGTTTGGCCCCTGTCCTGGCCCTTCTCAGCTTACACTCTAGAATCAGCCCTCACTGCTGAGGCAGGTGTGTGAGGTCAGTTGACACCTGCCAGCTAAGGAAGTAGGGCTGTGCACCTGATTCCTGCCATGCCCAGCCCTGCTACCCTGACATGCTTGATCAGACTTCAAAAGATTCTGAAGAGGAGGGTCTCTAGTCTAGTTCAAAGTGCCCCAGTCAGGGCCACAGCAGGGTGGGCCACCTGGCTGTCCCTCCAAGGCCTGCTGAGCCTTGGCCTCACCCGAGGGCCATCTGGACGAATGCTCCAATTAAAGGTAATTCCCCCTTTCCTACCTTGAAATTCCTATCGATTTCTTCCCTAAATAGAAATTCCCATCGATTCCTTGTCTGTCCAGATTACTATCCTTGGCTGTTGCCTGCAGAGCTGCGTATCTTCCCGCTCCTTCCAAGGGCCATAACTCTTTCCAAGGTGACCCTGCCACTACCTGCACCTCCCCAGCTGGACTGAGAAGAGGACCCTCCTCTGCCCCAGGTGTCGATGATGCTTGGGACAGGTATGGGGAACCTGACTCTAAAGCCTGTTGCTCAGGTGAGAGGTAGAGGAGCAGACATATCCCACAAGAAGCAGGCTCCCACAGGCTCCCTAAGTGAGGACAGGCTTGGGATCCTGCAGCTGGGCTTCCTTGGAAGCTGTGGTACTCTGAGCTCGAGCAGGTTCCCCAGGATCTCTCAGGAGTGGGGAATTTACACCAGGTAATAAGATCTCCGGAGAGCCTGCTGGGGAACGTGAACCAGGCCCCGCCCCCACGCACTTGCTTCTCTTTCTGTGGTTGCTGCTCTGTCCCTTCCAGAAGCAATGGATGGCTCATCATCCTACAGTCAGAGCCTCCCCTCCCCATAGCTCTGCCTCTGCATGTTCTTCTCAACACCCAGCCCTACCCCACACCCATCACCAGTGCTCATGGGCCCTGTCAATCTTTTTCCCTTCTGCCTACCTCCCCCAGGCCCCCAGGGAGATGAAGGAAGTCAGGTCCCCATACTGTGGCACTTCAGGGCCAGCTGAGAGGCTTAATGGCTGGGTAGCTCAACGAGTCACCACTTCTGGGGCCTTTGGTCTCCTATTTGTACAGTGGCTCTGAGCAATTCAAATTGCCTCAGGGCCACCTCCAAGCAGCTGGCTAAAAGCCTGGGCCACAGAGAGGTAAAGGGCCATGTCCAAGATCACACAGCTATTCAGTCTTGGCTGGGATTTGAACCTGTTTCTGTCCCTTTGAGGTTCGCTGGGCTGTTGACAGTGATGAAGCCACCCTGCTCTACTCTCTGCTCTATTTCCTTAAGTTGGGATCTTTCACTGAACCTGGAATTGAGCTGGAGGCCAGCAAATCCCAGAGATCCTAGCTCCCTGCCCCTCCCCCCAAGATGCCGGCAAGCAGCTACACTGGCTTTGACTTGGTGTGAGGGATGTGAACTCAGGGACCTGAGTGAGACCTGCGCAGCAAGTGTTTAGCCTGCTGAACCATCTCCCAGCCCACCCACAGTCCTCCTTTTTAAAGGCAAGGTCTCATATACTTCTGGTTGACCTGGAACTCACATGAGGATGATCTTTAACTCCGGATCCCCCTGCCTCTACCTCCCCAAAAGTCTTAATGCCTGTTTTCAGAGCTCGCTCTTGGGAAGGACTGAGGATGTTCTTGAGCGCTCTTCTTTATCTTTCCATAGCTCCAGAAGGCCACACCAGTAGTACAGCCACTGGTACATCTGCGTGGCGAGGAGCCCTGACACTGCAGTCTCCCCAGAGCCACCAACCTTGTTCTCCCTGTACTCTCCATCCCAGTACTGGCTGATGTGGAGACATGTTTGTGCAGTGTAAACCTGATTATTTCCTTATTAGTGACTCGCCATGCTTAATTCACTCTTCCCATTGATCCTGCTCCAAACAGAGGGACGATCCTGCTCCTCCCATTCCATCAGCCACTTTGATATAGTGGGGGACTCAGCCTCTGTGGGGTTAGCAGAGTGGTGATTGCCTAGATTTGCTTAAAGTTCATTTGGGTATTTGATTGCAGGAGGGCAGGTGTGCTGGTTGGATTTTTGTCAACTCGACACACAAGCTAGGATCTTCAGTGAAGAGGGAACCTCATTTTCGAAAATGCCTCTGTTACATTGGTTTATGGTCAAGTCTGTGAAGTATCTTCTCAGTTAGTGATTAATGGGGGAGGACCCAGCCCACTGTGGGTGGCACCATCCCTAGGCTGGTGGTCCTGGATTCTGTAACAAGCCATGCAGAGCGAGCCAAGTAAGCAGCATCGGTCCAAGGCCTCTGCATCAGCTCCTGCCTCCAGGTTCCAGCCTTGGGTCCCCTTCAGGGGAGACAGTTAACTAAAAGATGAAATAATCCCATTTCTCCCTAGGTTCTGTTCACCACAGGAACAGAAAGCAAACCAAGACAGGCTATCGCATGGAGGCAAAGGCCGAGACACCTCCAAGGTCTGGCGTGTGGATATCAGGGTTTCATTTGACATATAGGTGACTCATGTGGTAGAGTCAAAGGCCACACTCCCAAGTAGCCCTGCCCTGGCTCAGTGCACTTCCCTAACAAAAGATGCTTCAGGCTTGGTGATGGTTGGTTCTTTTCTACTCATTTGTGCGCAGACCCCATGCTATTAGGCAAAGCTGTGTTAGGACACACTTGGAGCCAGATCTTTGTCCTCCTATTGGAGGAAGCAGACACGAAAACTCCCAGACAGGTTCATCCTGAGGGTGGCAAACACTATGAAGAAAAGTTTGTGTGCGAGGGACTGCTTTGAGGAGGGTTCCTGTGGGCCGGGAAGCCAGAGCGTGCTGCCAATGATCTTGACTCAACATTCTGAGGTAGGGAGGAAGAGGTATAAAGGTGTAGACAAGGCGTCACTGCGGAAGTGCTAAGATTCTGCTTTCTGGAATCGGGCCCTGAGGGCTTCCTGACTTAAAAGCCGCCCAGAGTCCAGAGGAAGTGAGACTGTGTCCAACTCCATCTTTGCTTTCTCAGTTTCCGCTTCTTCCTCTCTTCTGGGGCCACCATCCCTAAGCAGCTAGGAAAACTGAAACATCCTCCTAAGTCAGGGCTCCCTTCTCCCAGCATGGCACCCTGGGATGCTACAGAGGCAAAAAGCCCCTGTTTATGGAGCCGCTGAAAGGTGCGGATCTGTGAACAAAGCAGCTTGTTACACTTAGGCCCTAATAAAAAAGCTTCTAAGGGCCTAATTAACAGTTTAGGTACATATAAAAACATAATGAGAAAAACAATCTGTTTGCAAAAAAGGGACGAAAGAAAAAGAAAAAAAAAATTAAAAGGCCAAATTGGCAGAGCCTGGCCTGCTGCTGCGCGTGGCGCCTGCACAGCTCGAGTGGCCGGGAGGGCTGGCCTAATGGCCTCCTCGCATGCCGATATTCCACCTCTGTATGTCTGAGCAATTTTCAACTTGGCAGGAAGGGAGCCGCGCGGAAATTTGCGTAAGCCTTGATAAAT
Source organism: Montemys delectorum (assembly GCA_019843815.1). Classification (NCBI taxonomy): domain Eukaryota; kingdom Metazoa; phylum Chordata; class Mammalia; order Rodentia; family Muridae; genus Montemys; species Montemys delectorum. Next base: position 23,727 of record JADRCD010188847.1, on the reverse strand, counting down.
ATTTTATGCAAATTAAAATTGAATTCTTTGCTTAGTTTAAGCAATTTCCCTGTAAGGAGTGTGTCGAGGAGAGAGATTACAACATTTGCCTGGTTTGTTTATAATTTAATTTTTTTTTTATGTTGCGGCTGGCAGAGGAGGAGATGGCAACACCTGTGAGTGTTTATAACGTCCCATCTCCTTCACAGCTGCTCCTATTCAAAACACCTCGCCGGCGTAATAATTTCATAAAATTTCATGATTTACCATCTGCTCGTGCCGGTTTGGGCTTCAGCAATAAGCTCGTGCGTGGCGCCCGGCCCAGAAAGGTACAATAACTGTATATTTTAACTTAATGGTTTTTTGGGGGGCATGCAAATTTCTGTGAGCAGATTGTGTTGAGGCCTGGGCTTGGAGCGGCCTCCCTGAGCCCCAGAAGCCCCCCGGAGCACCCCCGGCTCAGTGAAGGTTGCCCGTGTCAAAATCGAGATATCAAACACCAAGGCTGAAAGACAAGGTAGGAGGTACAAGAAGATTATTTTCCTTTTAGCGTTTGATGTCTGTGCATTTGGGTAATTAAAATGATTACTACAACAATTAAAGCAAGTAATTAGAAACTAATTACACCAGCATTTTTTGTGATTACAGGAGCAGATGAAAATAGTGTTCAAAATTAAATTCATTGCATATTCATGGGAATGAAATTAAATACTGCTGGGTGGATGAGATAATCGGAGGAGAGGAGAGAGGAGAGGCATTCTGGGGATTCGGAGAACAGACTGCGGTTAATACTCCAAACAGACATTTGGTTAAATCAGTGATAATCTTTTAATGGCTTTAAAAGGGGCTAATATTTGGAAAGCAGTCAAAATTGCTGAGAGTTTCTGTTTTTCACTCACTCTGTGATAATACATACCAGCTGTAGCACAATAGAAAACATTTAATCATTAGCCACTCAAATGGAGGCGCAGGAGCCAGCGTCTCCCCGCCTCTCCTGGTGTCTCATGCACGACAATAAATTAAATTAAAGAATCTTAGCAGCTCTTTCTTCCCTCCCCCCTCCTCCCTCCTCTCTCTCCCCGGCTATTGACTACTTCCCAGCCACTGCCTTGCCACGACCATTTAATGAGATCCCGTAGATTAAATAGATTTTCTGTTTAACTCCACACTGGTGAGATAGCATGTCAACGATGGAATGGCTATTAACATTTAAATATTTCACAGAACAAAAAAAAAATCAGAATATGAATTTTTCATTGTTGCGACGCTCCCTCTCCCCCTCCCCCTTCTCTCCCTCTCTTTTTCACGGCTCTCTCTCTTTCTCTCCCTTTCTCTGCTAGACCTAATGAAACTAAAGTAATTAGAAAGATACAAGAAGAGGGCTTTCACCAGAGTGCAATTAAATTGAGCGGGGAGCCGTTATTTATATAGGCTGGTCACTCCGTAGCTGTGGCTATTTTCTCAGCCTGCTTGAGTCATAGATTATTACAAGAGATTAATAATGTAAATTTCACTGACTCGGCTGCTCTCCGAGCCTTGGCCTTCAGAAATTGATGGGCACACCATCCATCACCTCCTCCGGTCCCCAGCCCCTGCACCCTACCTTGAGCTCGCCGGCTCTCTATCCTGTTCCTCTTTGCCCCTGGGTCCCCACCTTCTCCTTTGTAGGGGGGTGTCCCTATTTCCCTGTAGCTTTTTTCTTTTATTTATCTCTCAATTCCTTCAGTGCTATCCCTGTTTAATTTCTGGCTGATTTTTTTTTTTTTTAAGAGGGACTCCACACGACACTGTGGCTCCCTGCACCCCAGTATCTGAGAAGGGGTCGATTTGCCTCTTATAAACCCACAATTAAAGGCACAATTTTTCAATGGTCTCTTCTCCCCCCATTCTCTCTCTGGTACCACTCTCTGTACATCTATCTGTCTGGCCATCCACGCATCCGTTCTCTATACTTCTTGACGCATGCACTTCTGTTCCCCACTGCCTTTCTAGCCACAAGAGGGTAGAGCTGAGACTGGGGCTGTCTGTGGTTTCCTAGCGGTGTGACCTTGGCTTGGAGCCTTCTAACCCTCATCCACCAAGGAGAGGTCATAAATCAGGTATTACAGAGTCTGCGGGCAGAGCAGGAGGAGGCCTAGGTTTGCAGAGGGGGCATGCTGGTGAAGAAGGTCACCCTCCCTCACCTCTGCTGGTGCTCACCATGCGTCCCTCCTGTCACCCTTCTCAGAGCATCTTGTCAGGCTAGTTGTGTTGTGAGGAGGGGTGGTGGCCAGAGCCTGGAGTGAGTAGGGGTCGGGTCAAGGAGGAAGAGGTCCCCAAAGCAGGGCTCTGGTGTGTCTCACCCATACTTGCCCAGTCTGAGAGTGACTTCATGTCTGTGGAAACTGCTCAAAATGTGTCCAGACAGGGCATTCTGAGGAGCCAAGAGGGCCGGCTTTCAAAACAATTAACGCCAGCATCTGCCTGAGCACCCATGCTGGTTTTGTATAATTAAAACAAGGCTCCAGAATCCCACTGGACACTCTTTAAAAACGACTCATTTTCGGCATTATTTACAACGATGAGATGGTGTGAGGGAGACTCCTGGACCCCTCCAGCTGCCCCTGAGGAGAGGCCTGGTGCCTCCATTACCAGCTGGGTTTCCTGGCTCCTGCTCTCTTCCTAAGGGGTGGTCCCAGCACCAAGGGTGGACCTGAGAGCACTTGTGCATGGCTGAGGCTCACCGAGTAGTCCTTCCTTATGTTCAGGATCACAGCTCACTATGGTCCTTCGTTATCTACTGGGGTGGGTCCTACTGGCTGAGCCAGGGATGTAGAGATCAACTTTGGAGGAGGTAGGGACAGAGAGGAGGGTGGATGAGGAGCCCACCCCTTGAGTTTTAGGGACTAGAACTAAAGTTTAAAGATTTAGTTATTTTATTTGTATGGGTGTTTTGCCTGTATGTATGTCTGTGCACCAAGTTCATGTTTGATGCCTGCAGAGGTCAGAAGAGGGCATTGGATCCCCTGGAACTGGGATCCGATGTTGGGTTGCCATGTGAGTGCTAGGAACCAAACCCAAGTCTTATGCTGAGGACCAAGTGCTCTTAACCCCTGAGCTATCTCAACAGGTGTGTATGTGTGTGTGTGTGTGTGTGTGTGTGTGTGTGTGTGTGTAAATCAGGTCATCGGACCTGCTGGCAAGTACTTTTACCTACATGGTTAGCCATCTTGTCAGGTCTGGAACTTTCAAATAAAGCATCGCTAAAAAAAACAGAAGAAGCAGAAGCAGGTCTCAGAGAAGGCAATGCACTGGAAATAATGGCCATGAACAAGTCATACCATTAAACTTCAGCTGTGGAATGTGGGATGGAAAAGGCCTGTAGGTGTCGGTGTCTAGCCTGGCCTATATTCACTCACCCATGTAACCCCAGGTGGGAAGGAGTGTTCTTTGACAACTGTGAATGTTTGAAGCCCATGAGAACACACACATGAGGGCTATCTTATGTGGGGATAGACACATATGCACTAGGCCTGCATTTGAACAGACACTGAATGAGTACTTCATGTATCCAAGTATGAGATGGAGCACAACTGGGCATGTAAGTACACACTTGCACATACTCAGGTGCACACACTAGTGCATGCACAAGCAGGCACAAATGAGTGTGGCAAGCACTACTGCCTGGTAAGACAATGGGGGCCACATTCCCCATTTTCATTCTGGAACCCTGGTGGGCAGGATTTGGGGACAGTAGATCTGCCATGTGTGCCTTTTAAGACACTTAGAAAAACCATAGCATGGGCACCGATTTCTGGGCTTTCAGTGTAGCGGGAGCAGTGCTGGCTGCCTGGGAGCAGGCAGCTGCACCAGGCACCATGTGGGACTCTGGGATCCTGGCTGTACTGAGAGCCTCAGGGAGAACCATTGTGCATAAGGAAAGACTGGTCTGGGTATGAGAGGGTTCAGAGCATGGCATAGGGACCCAGGCCATTCACTTCCTTCAGCCTGTGAGGTTGTCATCATGTTGAGAACAACCAAGAGAACAGGACTTTATAGATGCAAGAGACCCTGGGAGCCAAGGCTGGATGCTGGGCGGTCCTGTATTCAGACCAATCCCTCCACTTGACCCCATTTTACAGATGAGCTAACAGAAGCCAAGGTCACTGTGACTGTTTGGATACATGTCCAGTCAATGTTTTATTTCTACTCACATCACAGATAGAGGGAAATTCCCCCAGTCTGTGATGACAGTCTCGGCCACAGGACTCATTCAGGTCAGTTAGTGGACTCTGAAGAGTGATGTTCACTACACTGTATGGTTCCCTTAGGCTTGATGGGAAGCAAAGCTTTGTCTAGATCAGCAAAGCCCAGGCAACTTGCAGCCCCATGAGCATGGCAATCTGTTTACTGTCAGTTCCCGAGTAACTCCAGGGCAGTTTGTTACACAGTGTCATAAGCTGTAGCTGACGTATACAGTTTATCACCGAGAGTGGCAAAGTTGAGATGTATAATCTGAGGTGGTTCTGGCCAGAGCCTGTGAACAGAACTCTTGTGTAGCAAATCAGAGAGCATGGGTGAAGCTTCTGACAAAGAGCCGGGCTCTTCATAAACATGTCTGCACAATTAGCATTGCCTTCTGTCACCTCTAAAGGGCAAAGGAAATCCCAACACCAGCCTCGAGGTGTGACAGCAGGGTCTTAGCTACCTGTCCTCAGTGGAGCTGCTGTGAGCTGTTGCCACCCCTTAGGCATCCTCCTCAAAGCTGAAGTCAAGAGTCTCCTGGTTCACATTGAAGGTTCAGCCCACCACGGGCTGCCTCAGATTTCTCACCTGGGAGAGGGAGTAAGAAGAGACGAAGGAAGCAGGAAGCGCTAACCACCAGCCCCTTAAAAACAAGCACAGCCACTGTGCATGCTCCAGGAAGCAGGTTCTCACAGCTCACGCCCATGCCCTTGAACACGTCGGGAGTACGGAAGGGACCAGCCCTCCTGCAGCCATTGTAACATGAGATGAGATGAAACTCCATGAGGTACTTTGCCTTTCTTGCTATTCCCCTGCCCCCAACTCCATTCATTACATTTTATAGATGGGATGAGGACAAAGTGGATGGGGTGGAGGGGACAATCCTTGGCCTTCGTGGCTATCACCTACCAAGGACCCATGGCTAATTTAATCCTCACCAAACTTCCTTGGTGAAACATTTAGCCCCATTTTCCAGATTAGAAAATCAAGGCTCAGAGAGGAAACCCAGGTTTGTCTTGCTCTGAAATCTGATTCTCCCTTAAGTCACTCTCCCTTCTGGGACCTCCAGACCCCATGCCCTGAGGCAGGACTCACCACCCCCCTTAATTGTAATTCAACTACTTGTGATATTTTGGTACCAATTAATATTGATTTTACAATTGGTTTACAGAGATGTTGTTTTATTACTAATATATTTAATGCGCAAATCAATGAGAACACTTGCCTGGCCCTCTCCCTGGAAGGTAATAAAATCAGATATCTCAGGGGTGAAACACTACCCAATTCTTGAGAGGCAAAGCAGATGTTTAATGTAATAGTTAAGGACTCGCTGGGTGGTCGGTGAATCTGCCACTTCCCCAGCCTGCTCTGCTTTTTGTTTTTTTGGTTTTTTTTTCCCCAGCAGAGACTTCATCTCTAAGCCCCAGGGACAAGCAAAGGTACAGGGGCTAGAACCTGGGGACTGGTCATGCTTGGTGCTGGGCCTTGCTGCTTGCTCTCCAACCTTTCCTCTTGTCTTCTTGCTCTCCTCTCCTCCCCCTCCCCCTCTCTCCTCCTCTTCCTCCTTACCTTCCCTCCTCTCCTCCCCCTTGCCTTTCTCCTCCCCCTCCCCCTCTCTCCTCCTCTTCCTTCTTCCCTTCCCCTCTTCATCCTTCCCTTGGGGCACCAGTATTTATCCATTACCCCTCATCTAATTTTTGCTTCCCATTTCATCCAAATGTACATTCACTGGTTCAGCCCAGGGGTGTTTCTTTGTTCATTTGTTCTTCAGGTGCTATTGTTGGTGCTTTCTGGCAGGGGGGGGGGGAGGTTATTCTGAGATACGATTTTGCTGTGTACCCCAGGCTGCCCCTATATCCATAATCCTCCTGCTTCTGCCTCCTGAATCCTGAGATTACAGGTATGAGTCATTAATCATTGGTTCTTATACTTTCCAATGTGTTCAACACTTTCTAATCATTCCCTTATTGGCCCATTCAATGGTTTGTGTGTTCCTTTGTCTGTTTCATGCATCCTTTCATTCATTCACCCAATCTTTAGACTTACATTCATCCATTTGTTCCATCCATCTACCCATCCATCCATCCACCCATTTACCCACCCACCTACCCATCCACCCATCCACATATCTACCCATCTATCCACCCACCTATCTATCCACCTATCCATCCATCCATCCATCCATCCATCCATCCATCCATCCTCGCACCCACCCATCCATCCACCCATCCATCCACCTGTCCACCTATCCAATCGCTCAACTATTGTTCATTCATCAATGTATCCAAGTATTCATTCATTCATTCATTCATTCATCTTTGATTTGTTAATCTTTCCTTTATCGTAGTCCATCCATCCATCTATCCATCCATTTGTCCATCTGTTCATCTATCCATCCATCCAACCATCCATTCACCCACTGGTCCATGTCTAGCTGGATGTTGAGGTTGGAGATGGAACTCTGAGCAGTGGAATCAGACACATGATTCCATCTGCTTCCCGGGATCCCTCTCACAAGAGGGAGGAATGTACCCTTTGACTTGTCCCCCTTCTGTCAATCTTCAAAGCTAGAGTGAAAGAACCTCTGTGCTGGTCTGGTTCCTTGGGGTTTTCCAGAGTCCTTTCTTTCCCAAGTAGGCACTGGGGCTGAGGTATCTAGGGCCTGTCTGGGACCAAATAGGGACTCTGCAGGCCCACTTAGCAATGATTCCCCCGAGACCTCTAGCTTCCATATGCTGCCACACTAGCCTGGGTGCCCCCATATCTGCTGTGTGCTCCACCCCACTCTTGTCCTGGACTAGGGTCTCAGCACGTGCTCAGAGTAAAGAGAAGCACAACTCTGGTGTCCCAACTCTTGGCAGAAAACCATTACTGCCACCATAAGGTAACAGAGGCACAAAGAGTGAAAGTCTTACTCAAAGTCATGTGGCTCATGGACGATAGACCTAGAGTCAACCCCCGGGTCTGACCAGTCCCCAAACCTGTCCTTTCCTAATTACAGAGGCAGAGTATCTGGAGTTGAAAACCTCATGCCCCTCAGACCAACCGTGAGGCTTCTTGTACTTAACTACCCTCTCTCTGTCTTGATACCATATCTATCAGTGCTGCTGTAGCTATTGCAGGCAACTTGGGCTCCTGCAGTCCCTAGCATGGGGCAAGGACTAAGTCCTGCCTCCACACTGGAGGTTTGCAATGAACTGTCCTCCTGAGGTTAGGAGTCCTAATGGTATAGGGCACAGGGCCAACCTGGGGTCAAGGGAGTAGGAGGGTCAAGTGTGGGCTCTCCAGAATAACGCTCTTCCCTCCCAGTCCCTCCAAGGCTCTGTTAAGGGGGAGACAGAGCGGGGTGTGTAGGAGCCCAGCTCCCTGCTGTGATTTATACAGGAGCTCATAATGACACTGGCTGGCAGTAAATAAGCAGATATGAAATCTTACCATTTAATTAACCAAAAAATAAATGACCAAGAGCCTTGGGAAGAGGGGAGCCTGGCCACCTTCATGTCATTTGCTACTTTGGGCACAGAGTGGGACCACTTACTGGATCTTTGTTTATTTATTCCACGGATGTGATCCTATGGTCCCTACTCCATAGACAGGCAACCGAGATGAAGACAGCCTGGAGTTCCACAGGAGCCAATCCTGTGGACCCTGAATCCAAAACTCAGCTCAACATAGTCTTTCTGCTCTGGCTGATTCCATTTTCCTGCTCAGAGTCAACTCATAATCCTCCCCACGAGGGCCTCTCAGACCTCTGTGGTTATGAAGCCACTTGGCTCAGATGATGGTTTCTGGGGACAGTGACATTAGAACCTCTCTTCCCTCCCACCTCAGTGAGCTCTGGGGATGTCCAGCTCCAGGAAACAGGGCTAACGAGGCCAGCAAAAGGGTGGCTTCTTCCCTTCTTGCCCTGTTACTCTGTAAATTGGGTGCCTGTGTAGAAGCAGGAACAAGAGGATGGGGAGAGAGAGCAAAGGATACATGTCTCAGTGGGTTTTTTTTTGGTTTTGTTTTTGTTTTTTTAATTTGGGGGGAGATAGGTGTGAGTTTTGGCTAATCTCATAGCGTGGTATATTTTATTTGTAAGTTTTAATAATAGAAAAGAATTTTGTTTGTCTTCTCTTTTTTACCTTTGTAGTGCTGGGAATGGGACCCAGAGGGAGGCTCATATATAATCTATACAGTAGGCTAGCAAGCACTTCACCACTGAGCCACCTCCCAGCCCCAAGGATCATATTCTTAGTTTAAGAGATGATGTGTTTGAGGCCAGCTTGGTCTATATAGAGTTTCAGGTCAACCATGGCTATAGAGTGGGGTTCTGGGGGTGGGGGGATGTGTTCCCTCTTAGGGATTAGTCTTATTTGGTGGGAGAAAGGATATGTGCAGAGATGGGGGTCCAAATCCAGCTGCCCTGTGCCACAGCAGGACAGGGCTGCCCACTGGGGCCCGAGCTTGAGGGCAGTGCAGGAAGTATAAACACACCCAGAGTCACATATGTGTTTGCAGAGGTTCTATGGCCCATGGCCTTCATGACCTTGGAAGTTTCCCTCCCCTCATTGAAGGCTGGCTGTGAAGGCTTCTCAGGATGATGGGGCAAGAGACTGTGTGATTTGTTCTAAGGCACACATGAAGTGACCCCAAACTGTGAGCTTATATTATGGTGATTAGTGATATAATTTATTGTTAAGTGTTACCCCAAACTCCTTTGTTGTAAAAATTCAGAGATCATCTATTCCAAATTTCCCACAATGGTGCCTGATATGTGTTGGACACTTAATAAACACAGATTATTTCTGTTCCATAAAATGTGTATTTATTGATGTATCCACACCCCAAAAAATTATCCAGAAGGGGAAGTGCCAGCATTTCTGCAGTGATCTTATTTCTGGAGAAAGAGTATTGGGGGAGGAGTCTTCTCTGTGGTTTTCTGTGTTTTTTGTATCTTTAGTGGGAGGAGATGTTCATTCTGCAAAAGGCTGGCAGAGTCGGGTAAAAAACAAAGCTAGAAACAATGGGAAGAGCAGTGCATGGTGGGTGACCTGGCCTGTAGGATTTCCCTGCTGTCCTCAGCTGTCACTTCCAATGGAATGCTTTGTTTCCTGGGGTGAGAATGGTCCAGAGAGATGGAGCCACATGGGAGCCCTGGCACTAGGGGGTGGGGAGTTTCCTCTTGCCTTGGACATATATGAGGGGTGTGGTACCCACAGCTGAGCAATGACCCCAGAATCCTCCTGACACTTGCTTTAAGTGTGTGTGTGTGTGTGTGTGTGTGTGTGTGTGTATGTTTGTGTGGGTGTGTCTGTCTGTCTGTCTGTCTGTGTAGGGAGGAAACTTGGGGTCCCAAAGCCTCAGTTCCTCAGTTTCTTCACTCCAACCCCAGCACTGGGCCCACCACTCCTGGTCCATTGGGTTATAGAACATGGAGACAATAGAAGCCGCGTGTAACCACTGTTTACAGAGGAAAAAAAAAAAACGGTACAAGATTTATTTATTGGAAAGTGACTGAGGAATATGAATTCTACACTCCATTTAAAATGCTTTTTATTTCTCTCAGCCTTGGGGCTCAGAGTACATCTAATTTCACCCACAGCTATAATTCTCTACCAAACAGTTCTTGCTGTTCCTCTGGGGTCCCCAGGAACTGAGTTAGTTTATGTCTGCTACTGACGAGGCTCAGACAGGGGCAGCAGCGGCTATGTGCCAGCGTGTGTGTTGGGGGGGGGGCTCCTCTCCCCGCTGCCCCTGCACAGATATTCTGCACGTGTGCACAGTGAGTGGGCCAGCCCCCAGGCTGAGGCCTTTGGGGGTACCCATGGTACCAGGCCTTGCGATGGCTTGGGCTCCAGCAGCCAAGAGAACCATATCTCATACTGAACGTGTTGATTGCTGGAACCTCAGCACTAACAATTAGTTTGTTAGTGTATTTATCCTGTGAACACTGGAGTCTGTGATTGCAGATCCAATAGTGGGATTGTGGCAGCGTTTAGAGATAAATCTGTGCTCTGGGTCAGGAGATGTCAGCAGTGGGCGGGGGTGGGAGACCCCCACGGGGAATGACTTTGCCTGCCTGTTCCTCCATCTGTTTTTCCCCCAGCTGCTTGCTGGCCCGTTATCTGTAGGTTTGCTTGCCCATCTAGGAGCATCTGTCTGTTTGCCTTCTTGTGAACTTAGCTCTTCCTTGTATCTCAGGCCCTGGAGTTACAGGGAATATCACAAGGAACAGACCAGCCAGCCATGTGGGTGCTTCTTAGAGACACAGCCCACTCTCATCCTTGCCAGAGGATGAATGGAGGGACTGTTGTAGAAGCTTCCAGAAAAAAGTAAGTACCTCTGTCTAATGGTTCTGACCTGCAGGCACATTTTCTGTATTCATTATTTGTCTTGTTGCTGCAACAAAATACCTTTAAAAAATAAACAAGTTTAAAGAGGGAAGGGTTTATTTATGCTCACAGTTTGAGAGAACAGTCAGTTATGGCAGGCAGGCAGGGCCCAGCGACGGGAATGCGAGGCAGCTGCTAGCACCACATTCACAGTCAGGAAGCAGAGAGGGGTGAATGCTGGTGTTTAGCTCACGTCCCCCTCTTTATGCTGTCCAGGATTCCAGTCTATGAAGTGGTGCTACCCACATGTAGGGTGGGTCTTCTCACCCCAACCACCCTGATTGGGAAATGGCCTCAGCTAAGCCCAAGGCTCACCACTGAACCCTCACATCCAAGCATCTTCAGTCTTTATGGGATTTTCCCTTAGGACCCCCCCTTAGGGTCTCCCCAGTAGGCTGGAGACCCCCATCCTTCAGCTCCGTCAACCACGCAGTAAAGCTGCCCACCTATGGAAGACACCCTCTGCTCTTCTCTCTGTCCTTCAGACATTCTGGGTTCCCCTTCTGTGGGTCTAAGCTTCAGCCTTCCTGGCCTTGTCTCTTTCCACACCTCCCAGATCCGTCCTCCTCAGCTGGCTTTTCAAAGGGCCGTTGCTGACCTGGTTCTCCACCTTCTGCTTCTGATCCCACACCCCTCCTTCCTCCTCATGGGTCCTATGTCTCTACCTTCAGCCTAGAGTGCTCTGTGAGCCTGGGTTTCCAAGATCTTCTTCTCTCTGTGCCCCTGAGCCCAGGGCCCCACAGTCCTACCTGAGCAATTATTGGCAGGGACCTGGGAAGGGTGGGGCCTCCTTCACCTCCAGCCAGAGTGACTGGTTGCCTGGCTCTCCTCCCAGACACTCCTGGAATCAGACCTGCTTGGGCCAGGTCACCACCCTGTAGACAGTATGTCTACAGCAGTTTCTAACTGGCCTCAAAGCTCCAAGTGACTTTCCATAAATATCCCCAAGAAAGAAATTCTTTCAGTTAGGGCTGATGGTAGGTTTAATGAGGACAGGGACCTATCAGAGACCCCCATTCATCCCAGCAACAAACACTTCAGCTGATGCTCTTGTAGAACATTCTTTTCTTTTTTTTCTATTGGAGTTTTTGAGACTGGCTGTCATGTAGCTCAGGTTAGCCTCAAATTCACTACTAGCCTAAGATGGCTTTGAACACCTGATCCTCCTGCTTCCATCTCCCATGTGCTAGGACGATGGTTGTGTCATCACATCTCTTGTGTGTAATTTTCACAAGAACAAGGTAAAGTGAGCAATGCCTATGCAAAGACATGGGAAATGAGACCCAAGGGGTTGGGGACACACCTGCGGTCACAGGACCCTGGGTGGTGCAGTTAGCATTCCAGAGTGAGATCCTATGACTCTCAGACTCTGCCTTCACCACTATCCCTGGCCTTTACAGGCTCACAGAGTCCTGAGCTAGCCTGACTCAGGGCCTGTGAACATGTTTACCTAATGGCAGCCCAAGCTCTTGGGGCTCTGCAGGGTTCCCTAGGTTGCTGAAGGAGGACTAACCTTAACCCTCTTTCTTCTTTCATTAAAAGACACGATTCGTATGCCTTTAATTGACATCTTTGTGTATATAGCACAGTGTTTCTTACACAGCAACCAGACATGCTACTAGAACCACTGTCTATAGAGACTGATTCCCTTGGGCACACCCCCAAATCCTCTAAAGCCTCCCTCCAAAGCCCCTGGCATCTGCTTCCTGTCCCTCTGGACTTGTCTTCTGGGCATCTCATGTGTCATTTACTGGCTTGGCATTTTTCAACTTTCTCTGTGTTCCTTCCTTCTTATAGTTGTTCATGGCCACTGTACACAGACATGCTTGGCTTGCCTGCTCCTGGGTCCATGGATCCTCTGCTGTTTCCACTTTTGTCTACTTTGACACGGTGTTGCTCTGAGTTCCTGAAGGAGCCCAGGATGAAAGGTATCACTCACCTATTTTATCATTGGGAACACTGAGGCTCAATGAGGTTAGGACATTGCTAATGTGGGGCAGGTTTAGATTTGAACTCCAGAAATTCCGCAATTTCATTCCCAATGTTCTGGCTTTACTTGGCCTGGGAAAACTTGTGGAACAAAAGAAGGCAGGAGAAAGAGAGGTATGGAAAGGTACTGGGTTCCTGAAGAATTTTAGAAGTTCTAGATCAGTTTGTCCTGTTGGCTACTTGACTGCCCTCAAGAGGGTAAGGGTTCCTTATGGGCTCAGATCCCTCTGGTGGCACAGGAATGCTGGATCTGAGAGATTAAGGTCTTTTCTACTATACAGGTGGGAAATTCCAGTACCAGAAGGACAAATGACAGGCCCAAGTCAGAAAACTAGGACTGTGGAATTCAGGTCTGTTTACATGTGAAGTGTGTGTGTGTGTGTGTGTGTGTGTGTGTGTGTGTGTGCACATATGTGTATATATGTGTGTGCATTTGTATATGTATGTACATGAATATATGCATGTACAGAACGGCTGTGGAAAGCATGTCAGAGAGGGCGTGCTGTGTGTATAGCTGGCTAAGTGGCTTTTAGTATGGGAGGATGTTGTACCAGCTGGCCCATTTTTGCTCAGTATCCCCAGCCACACATAAAACCAAGCATGATAGCACAAGCTTATAGCCACAGACTTAGATAAATGGAGGCAGGAGGATCAGCAGTTCAGCGGTTCACTGTCACCCATGGCAACACAGCAAACTACATGAGACTTTCTGTCTCTTTCCATCTCTGTCTCTGTCTGTCTATGTCTCTCTCTCTGTCTCTGTCTCTCTCACTGTCTGTCTGTCTGTCTGTCTGTCTGTCTGTCTCTTGGGCTTTTTGTTTGTTTGTTTTTTGAGACAGAATTTCTATATATGCCTCTGGCCATCCTGAAACTCTCTCTGTAGGCCAGACGGGCCTTGAACTCACAGAGATCCACCCACCTCTGGCTCCAGTGCACTGCAATTAAAGGCAGACACCTCCACTACTCAGTGAGAATTTATCTCAATAAAAGGAGAAAGCATCGTGGGGACTTGGGTGGAATGATATTTACTGAGTGCCCAATAAGGCTAGTGCCCATTTAATGTCAGTTTCATTAGTGAGAACAGAGGCAGTGGGGTAAAGAGGCATCTCTGGCTCTGGAGATGGAAACAGCTTCAGTGGAGACCCTGGCCTGTGAGGGTGAGCAGAGAGCAAACAATTCATAAGCATATGTAAAAATCATACTGTGTTCCACCTCCTGCCAGCCTTGTTTTGTCACCAGCCTCTAATAGACTTGTGCATTAGGACGAGGACATTCCTGTTGTCACCACCTCTGGTTCTCAGTCGATTCCGACTGTGTGCAATCCCTGTCCTAAGCTCTTCATAATCATCCACTCATTGAATCCTTACCTTACCCCCTGAGATAGGTTAGATTTTATTATTCCATTTTACAGCTGAGGATATTTTGGCCCAGAGAGATTAATAACATGTACAAAGGCCCGCAGTGAATAAATTAAGGGACTTGGATTTGAATGAAAGCAGCCGGCCTCTCAAACCTATGCCTTTGGTGAGCACTAGATTTTATTGCTTCTACCTGGATGTGCTGTCTGGAGCTGGGACAATTGATGAGCAGAGCCCTGTGGGGTCTGAGGAAGGCTGTCATGGGAACAGACTCTCAGCTAACATGGCCCAGGAGGAGCTCCAGCTCCTTCCTCTTCAGTCATCTTTGACAAAGCATTGTCTGGCATAAATTGTCTGTTTAGTTGTATTTCTTTTCTGTCAATCTTTGGGATTCCTGAGGGTAAGGACCTTGCTTGACTAACCTTGCATGCCTCGCTCCTAGCATATTGTCGGGCTTGTAGTAGGGAGCATATCAACCGTAGTTTGTTACTCATGTTCTGTTCCTCACATGTGCCAGGACTCGGCTACTGCCTTCTCTGTAAGAACCTGGGAAGAGAGGCTCATGGACTACCATGTGTATCTGGGTCCTGACTCTGGCAATTTCAGAATCTTTGTCTCTCCTTTTGTGAGTCAAAAGTACTCTTGCTAAGTTACCTCCTCCATAAACCTGCCCCCACTTTGGAAACTAGGCAAAAGTTCCTCATTATAAATGTCAACGTAGAGACAACACCAGTAGCTCACAGAATTGGGTTCAGATGAGTGTGAGGAGTAGGCCCTGGATGTGGAGGCTGGCTGGCTGGGCTTCTGATGGCAGCATGGTTATTTTAGTCCCTGTCCTATCTCTGTGGAGAGACATCATGACCAAGGCAACTCTTATAAAAGAGAGCATCTACTTGGGGGCTGGCTTAGTTTCAGAGGTTAACTTTATTGTCATCATGGTGGAGAATATGGTGGTTGTCAGACAGGCGTGTTGCTGAAGAAGTGTCTGAGAGCTACATCCTGATCCAAAAGTAGGAGGGAGAGAGAGAGAGAGAGAGAGAGAGAGAGAGAGAGAGAGAGAGAGAG
>JADRCD010188845.1:0-18635 GCA_019843815.1 Montemys delectorum | reverse complement strand
TCCTTCCTTCCTTCCTTCCTTCCTTCCTTCCTTCCTTCCTTCCTTCCAATGTTAAGGATTACAGGTATATACTAAGGACACATCTACATTCCAGCCATATGAAATAATCTCTGATTTATATTTTCCCTTTTCTTTTTTTTTTAAATTTTGCATAGAGAAACATTGTTAAGACAAGTATGTAGTCATATAAATAAAAGGAGGTGGAACAGCCAGGTGGGTGACAATAGTAAAGCAAACAGATTTTGTTGACTCAGGATCAAGGCTGTAAATAATGCACAAATGTCTCTTCACTTCTCAGGCAGCCAGCTTCTGAAGACATGATGCATCCCATGTTACCAAATCTAAGTTCCAGCTCCCTTTCTGCCTGTATTTTCTTAGCTCTCAGCTCTGTCACAGTTGTCCTGAGCCTTCGGTGCTCTTGGAATAAAGTTTCCATTACTCTGCTTCTTTAAAAGGCTGTCTTTCAGTGTTTAAAGAAATAAAATAATGCTTTGAAAGTCAATTATATTCAGAAACAAATGTGCGAAGAACAAGAGAAACTGCGAAGTTGGCAAGAAATATTTTTATAACTAACTCAAAATAGGTAGGCATTTTGAGATTTATGATGTTAGTTGCCCAAAATGGGTTCAAAAACATTTATTCTTCTAGTTTCCATGAATATGTAATTGTCTCGATGTGGTTTCATTGTGCTTTGAAAAAAACAAAAAGAGTAAGGTATAGTGTGTATCCTTGTTATGTGTTGGAGCAACTTTTGGGTATATGCCCAGGATGTATGTAACTTCAATTTTTTCAAATCCTATTTTTAATGATGCTTCTTAAACACTTTAACCTTTCTTGTAGCCCACCACCCAGCAGAGGTAGAGGAAAAGAAAGAATACAGTGTGTGTGTGTGGGGGGGGGGGGGTCGGGAAGTGGACCTGTTTAGAAAGGTTCTTTGGAGCAACTCCTGTCTGTGTTGTCTTGAAATTGGCAGTTCACTTTACAGGTCAGCAGGCAACAACAGCTTGATCCACTCACAAACACTTCCCAGATACACCAGGAGTCCAATTTGGTAGAGTCAGGTTAGCAACACTGGTGACACAATCTAGCATAGACAACCAGGCCTCAGCCTCTACACGACTCGGCAGGAGGAACCAACAGGAACACCAGGAGAAGTTCTCTGTTGTGCCTCTCACAGGGAAGCAAGGATCAGAAAAGATGTGAGGTCAATAAGTGTTGCACGGGTAGCTGCTCCAAGAAGCCAAGCTCTGTCTTTGTCACTCCTTGGAGTGTCCTTTGTCCTTCCTATTTATGCCCTCCAAAAATTACATGTCCTCCACATACATTTTTCTCAGCATGGCTCTTGACTCAGCAAGGCTTTTGTCTCAGCGCAGGTCCTGCCTCAGCACATGCATCCAATAAGTCCAAGTCCTTGGAAGTTACAACAAATTGCAGTACCAGCACCACAAATTTTTGGTGCGTTTCTCTCTATGGAGTCCTGACAAATGCAGCTCAGTTATGCAGTGTAAGCTGGACCAATACATGTGTGTCATTAGCAAAGAACTTTTTATCACGTGTCCTTTTACCTGCTTGCTTTAGCAGAACATCCTCTCTCCTGTGTCTGCTTGAGCAAAACATTCTTTCATGAGTCTGCCTTAGTCTTGCATACCTTTGTCCACTTCAATGAAATGTGCCTTCATGTGTTTGCCTCAGCAAAACACCATCCAACCAACTTTCCAAAGAACCCTTAAGTTTCCACTTCCATCGTATGATTAGATCATCATGTAGAGCTATTCCTAAATTTCTGAGGAACCACCAGATTGATTTCCAAAATGGTTGTAAGAGCTTGCAATACCACCAGAAATGGAGGAATGTTCCTTTTTCTCCACATCTTCACCAGCATCTGCTGTAACCTGAGTTTTTCTCTTAGCCATTCTGATTGGTGTAAGGTGAAACCTCAGAGTCATTTTGATTTGCATTTCCTTATGTTCATAGCAGCCTTGTTTGTAATAACAGGAAGTTGGAAACAACTCAGATGTCTCTCAACAGAAGAATGGATTCAGAAAATGTGGTACACTTAAACAATGGAATACTATGCAACTATTAAAAATGACTTCATGAATGTTGTAGGCAAATGGATGGAAGTAGAAAATATCGTCCTGAGTGAAGTATGTCCTGAGTGAAGTAACCCAGACCCCAAAGGACATACATGGTATGTACTCACTGATAAGTGGATATTAACCCAAATGCTCAGAATACCCACAATAAACTCAAAGACCATGTGAAGCTTATCAAGAGGCAGGCCAAAGTGTGGATGCTTCAGACCCACTTAGAAGGGAGAATGAAATAATTATGAGAGGCAGAGGGAGAGATGGGAGAAGGCAGGGAGAAGGGAAAAGGGGGCAGGACCAGGTATGTGGGGAGATATGAGAGAAGTCCAGAGGGCTAGAAGAATGAATAGAAATAAGTAGCAATGTGGGCTGGGAAACTTGGGGAACCACAAGGAAGACCCAGATGCCAGAGAGAATTGCCCAGGACCCAATGAGGATGACATTAGCCAAAATACACAACGGCAGGGAGATAGAACCTGAAAAACCACCTCCAGTAGATAGACATGGCTCCTATTGGAGGGATGGGAGGGGCATAGGGTGGGAGGGTTCATGGATGGGAGACCAAGAAGGGGGATAACATTTGAAATGTAAACATATAAAATGATTAATAATAAAAAAGATATAGTGTGTAGGTCTCAACTGAAGTAACTGTCAACATACATACATATATTCCTTAAATATCATTATAAAATAATTCTTTAGCCAGGCATGGTCATGTCCTCTTTTAATTTTAGCATTTGAGAAACAGAGACATGTGAATTCCTACAACTGTGAAGTCAGTTTGTTCTACATACTGAGGCTGTATCCCAAAGACCATATAAATAAATAAATATTAAATAAATAAATAATGTGTAATGTATGAATATTATATTTTAAGTATATAAATATAACATATAAATATATAGATAAAATAAAAATATATTATATTTTAAATAAATAAATAAATAAAATTTTGTCTGAAGTATGTACCAAGATACAACAGTATTTCATGGTATCTGTCTATGAATGTAAAACCATTTTTCATATTTGATAATCATATGAACAGAATTTGAAATGTCACAAGATAAAATTGGTAGTTTCCATTAAAGTAATTCATGGGCCTATGAAAACATCAAGCTAGTATTGAAATCTTCTGTCTTAAATAGGCAGGCCAGAAATCAACAAACACCAAAATCTTAGATGATTTTTTGTTATCTATTGGTGTGATGGAAAAATCTTGTGTATTGAAATATTCTTGGAGTGATTCTCTTTAAGTCTCAGGAAGTTTAAAAAACAAAACAATGCAACAACAACAACAACAACAACAGCAACAAAACCTTGTAAGACTCAGGAAGCAAAGAAATCACAAGATACTTAGGATTTCCTGAAATCAGAACGATTCACAATGGCCCGCTTCATGGTCAAAAGCAATAAAAATCCTCTGGAATGGCAGACTCTGAACAGTTGAGCTCCCTGGGTTTCATACAAGGGAGCTCCAAGGATAAAGGCATTCAGAGTCATCACCCATGCTTCCACATGAGTTAGGTGATGCATCTGCCTTCGTGCCATCCACATTCTTGTAGGTAAGCCGAAGAAACTTACCGGTCCACTAAGTTAGACTTGGTATGTGCCAAGATACCAAGGATTTTCACGGGAGTATTTATTACTAATAAACTCAGATTTATTTATTTATTTATTTAAAATTATTCAGGCTTGTTTTCAAATACTTGCCAGTCTTTCTCTTAGTGTTTTACACAAACACAATCATTTAATGGGTATAGCGATCATTTGCTGTGTGCTTTTGCATTGATTTTGAATAGATGCCATGACAAATTACCTCATACATTATGGTTTGTAAAACAAAGATTTACACATTGTTTTCTGTTCTATAATATGGCAAACAGGTTTATAAGCCAAGGACCAAGTACTTGTAGGCCTATGATTCTTATTACCATCTCTTGGAAGGAATTCACAGATTTGGGCCATCTGTTGTACTCATTTCTTTACTGTGATGGTACTCTCTTTGCTAGCTTCTTTCCCAGCATCTCAAGGCTGCCTGTATACATCGGGCACTTTTGTCCATTATCCAAAGCAGGCTTTCATGTTCAAGTCTTGTCTACATATGCATGAGGTCTCTTTTCTTCTGTGTTTCCCTTTCTGATTTATCTTAAAACAAATGTCCCTGACCAATATACCTGCTGCTTTAGGAGAGTGAAGTGGTTATAGTAGCCCCCAGGATTATTCGAGGTTATTTTTGAATCTTCATATTAAGAACCTTAATATGAAGGCATGAATAACCTTAAGTCTGTCTGTGAGCTAGTTTTACATCAGTAACAAGGCTGGCAGTTGATTGAATAATCAAGGATGAAAATCTACGTTAAACACGTTTATAAAAATTTTTATCACATGGTTATGCTTATTTTTATATAAAACATGCTAAATACTAAGCATTCAAACATTCAAAAGTAGAGTATCTGGATATTCAGGCATAAGATACCGTGATAACTTCTATTTTGTCATGAGGAATTGTGCTTTGAAACTGATGCTAGCATAGTATTCCAGGCATGGAACAGACAACTCAAATTAAGAAAACTACCAGGATGTAACAATAGTAATTCTGGAGACATTAAGTATTTAAGTATAAAAATAACATAAAACTTATTAGAAAAGTCGGTGGGTTTCTACCTCCAATTGGAATCATAACACTATAAGAAACTCAGAGAAAACAATACAGCAGAAAAATTACTGTCTATAATGAAACATTATAATACAAACCCTATTTTTAAGAAAGAAAATATCTTCACAAGATTCAAATCATATGTAAATCTCTTAGGAAAATAGTATTCGGGCTTTTTTTCAGTTGCAGTGTTCTCACAGCTTACAAAAGACTTAACACTTAAAGGTGAAATATTAGTCTAATTTCTTTTTTGGAGCAGAAAAAAAAAAGAATGGTTTTCACCTTGCTTGTATTAAACTGTGAGAAGTCCTAATTATCACAGCAAGTAAAACAGCAGAAAGAAAACATGCAATTCAGAAGGAAAAAGCCTTGTCATAGCTTGCTGACAAGATGATTCTTTAAATACATTTAAGATAATATGACAGTAGCTTATGCATATTTATTAAAATGGAAACAGTATTTATGAAAAGAAAATTAAATTGGACACTAGAAATCAAATGTATATGAGGAATTATCATTATGGTGAGTCCCCAACAATTCTGGGATAAAGCAAAAAATCAATATAGCAAATAAACTCCTTCCCTAAACACCATCAGATAACATCAGAAAACATCACAGCTCAACAAGCAGAATTTCCCTGTAGTCTGAAACTTGGGGTAAAGGTACAAAAAAAGAGGACTGTGATGATTGTATACAGCCTTGGAGAAATACTTAACCCAAGGTGAATATATCCCAGATCGTCTTTTTTTATAACTCTAGGCCTCTGGGCTCCTTATACTCAAAGCTTTTATGCTAGCACACATGCAGGTGTTAATCTTTCGGGGAGGCAAATAATTTGAAGTGTCTCCAGAGTTTTCAATCTCGGCAGAGTTTCTCTAGAACTGATGTGGGGGTTTTGAGGGAGTTGGAGTGGTGGTCATTTTTTGGTGTATAATTGTCACAGAAGACAGGCCTGTTCTCCTTGTTTCTGTGATGGTGTGGGTTCATAACTTTAGGGGCACTGCTTCCAGTCATCAAAGGAAGTGAACATGGCTTCTTTGTTGGCTGAAATCAAACACAGGCGACCCTAGATTCTCTCTGGCACTCGTTTGAAGCCTTGATAGTCCTTTAGTCCAGCCATGTTGAAATAAAATACTGTGATTTTTTTCCCTCATACTCTATCTTGAGCATAGTCTGTCACATTTTGCTTGGTTTTGTGTAATATTTTCCTTGACATTAAACACATAGGAGATGGAAGCAAAATTATGAAACTTTTAATCTTTTTTTAATTAGATATTTTCTTTATTTACATGCCATACAATATCTCCTTTCCCAGATTCCCCTCCAAAAAAAAAATAAATCGAAAAACAAAAAACAAAAAACCAACAAGAACAAACCCCTGTTCCTTCTCCCCCCCCCCCCCCGCTCTCCACCCCACCCTTTTCTGCTTACTACCCTGGCATTCCCCTACACTGGGGCATAGAACCTTTATAGGGCCAAGGGCCTCTCCTCCCATTGATGACCAACTTGGCCATCTTCTACTATACATATGAGTCTTACCATGTGTACTCTTTGGTTGGTGGTTTAGTCCCTGGGAGCTCTGAGGATACTAGTTAGTTAATATTGTTGTTCCTCCTAAGGGGCTGCAAACCCCTTCAGCTCCTTGGGTTCTTTCTTTAGTTCCTTCATTGGGGAACTTGTGCTCAGTCCAATGGATGGCTGTGAGCCTCTACTTCTGTATTTGTGGGGTACTGTCAGAGCCTCTCAGGAGAAAGCTATATCAGGCTCTTGTCAGCTAGCACTTGCTAGAATCCACAATGGTTTCTGTGTTTGATGATTGAATATGGGAAGGATTCCCAGGTAGGGCAGTGTCTGGATTGTCCTTCCTTTAGTCTCTGTTCCATAGTTAGTCTCTGGAACTCCTTCCGTGGGTATTTTGGTCCCGCTTTTAAGAAGGAATGAAATATCCACATTTTGGTCTTCCTTTTTGAGTTTCTTGTGGTTTGTGGATTGTATTTTGGGTATTCCAATCTTCTGGGTTAATATCCACTTATCAGAGAGTGGATACCATGTGTGTTCTTTTGTGATTGGGTTACCCCACTCAGGATGTTATTCTCCAGATTTATCCATTTCCCTAAGAATTTCATAAATTCATTGTTTTTAATAGCTAAGTATTACTCCATTGTTGGGTCCCTCCCTTCTGTCTCAACTCCAGGACATCAGAGCTTACAACCAGAGACTCAACTCAAGCCTGCAGTGCCTAAAACAAAGGCCCACTGCTCTGAGTTCCACCTTTGAGGATTCCAGAGGAAGGTATGCCTGCTGGCTGGCACCTGGCTGAGGACATTGTTGAGTATAAACAAACTGAGTGCCTGAGGACATCTGCTGTTGACCTCCTCCCCTACCATGGGCCAAGCCTCCAACCTCTCCTCGGAGCTGAGACAGGCAGGACACCCTGAGCCTCTGCCCACAAGAGTGGGCATGCCCTGCAGCCTGGCTTCCCTTTGACTTCCCCTTGACTCTTTTCTGACTCCTCCCACATTGTTTATGTTATGCAAATATCATTGTAACCTAGAGATCCAACTTCGCTTTCTTGTGTACATATAAATCCTGAACCCCAAAAGTAAAGTTGGAAGCCTTGATTGGGACACAAGTTGGCTTCATGTCCTTTTATTCTCGAACTATTGTGTTTCAGGTCTACTTTTCCCTTTGGCAGAGAGAGAACCTGGACAGTTTCACTCCATTGTGTAGTTGTGCCATATATTCTCCATATCCATTCATCTCTTGAGGGACATCTGGATTGTTTCCAATTTCTGGCTACTATAAATAAGCTATAAACATGCTATAAACATGGTGGAGCATGTGTCCTTATTGCATGTTGGAGCATCTTCTGGATATATGCCTAGGAGTGATATAATTGGGTCCTCTGGTAGAACTATGTCCAATTTCCAGAGGAACCACCAAACTGATTTTCAGAGTGGATGTACCAGCTTGCAATCTCACAAGCAATGAAGGAATGTTCCTCTTTCTTCACAACCTTTCCAGCATCTGCTGTCACCTGAGTTTTTTATCCTAGCCATTCTGACAGGTGTGAGGTGGAATCTCAGGGTTGTTTTGATTTTCATTTCCATGATGACTAAGGATATTGAACATTTCTTTAGGTGCTTCTCAGCCATTCAGCATTCCTCAGTTGATAATTCTTTGTTTATCTCTGTACTCCATTTTTTAATAGGGTTATTTGGTTCTCTGGAGTCTCACTTCTTGAGTTCTTTGTATATATTGGATATTATCCCTCTATCAGATATAGAATTGGTAAAGATCTTATCTCAATTTGTTGGTTGTCATTTTGTCCTATTGACAGTGTTTTTTGCCTTACAGAATCTCTGCAACTTTATGAGGTCCCATTTGTCAATTCTTGATCTTAGAGCATAAGCTATTGGTGTTCTGTTCACGAAATTTTCCCCTGTGCCTATGTGCTCGAGGCTCTTCCCCATTTTCTTTTCTATTAGTTTCAGTGTATCTGGATCTATGTGGAGGTCCTTGATCCACTTGGACTTGAGCTTTGTACAAGGAGATAGGAATGGATTGATTTGCAATCTTCTACATGATGACTGCCAGTTGAGCTAGCACCATCTGTTGAAAATGCTGTCTTTTTTCCACTGTATGGATTTAGCTCCTTTGTCAAAGATCAAGTGACCATAGGTGCATGGGTTCATTTCTGGGTCTTCAATTCTGTTCCATTGATCTACCTGCCTGTCACTGTACCAATACCATGCAGTTTTTATCAAGATTGCTCTGTAGTACAGCTTAAGGTCCAGGATTGTGATTCCACCAGAGGTTCCTTTATTGTTGAGAATAGTTTTGGCTATCCTGGGTCTTTTGTTATTCCAGATGAATTTGAAAATTGCTCTTTCTAAGTCTGTGAAGAATTGAGTTGGAATTTTGATGGGGATTGCATTGAATCTGTAGATTGCCTTCGGTAAGATGGCCATTTTTACTATATTAATCCTGCCAATCCATGAGCATGAGAGATCTTTCCATCTTCTGAGATCTTCTTCGAATTCCTTCTTCAGAGACTTGAAGTTCTTGTCAAACAGATCTTTTACTTGCTTAGTTAGAGTTACACCGAGGTATTTTATATTATTTGTAGCTATTGCGAAGGGTACTGTTTCCCTAATTTCTTTCTCTGCCTGTTTATCCTTTGTGTAGAGGAAGGCCTCTGATTTGCTTGAGTTAATTTTATATCCAGCTACTTTGCTGAAGTTGTTTATCAGGTTTAGGAGCTCTCTGGTGGAATTTTTGGGGTCACTTAAGTATTCTATCATATCATCAGGAAATAGTGATAATTTGACTTCTTCCTTTCCAATTCATATCCCTTTGATCTCCTTTTGTTATCTAATTGCTCTGGCTAGGACTTCAAGTACAATATTGAATAGGTAGGGAGAGAGTGGGCAGCCTTGTCTAGTCCCTGATTTTAGTGGGATTGCTTCAAGTTTCTCTTCATTTAGTTTGATGTTGGTTACTGGTTTGCTATATATTGCTTTTACTATGTTTAAGTATTGGTCTAGAATTCCTGATGTTTCCAAGACTTTTATCATGAACGGATATTGGATTTTTTTTCAAATGCTTTCTCAGCATCTAATAAGATAATTGTCTTAGTCAGGGTTTTCTAGAGTCACAGAACTTATGGTAGTCTCTATGTAGTAAAGGGATTTATTGGAATAGCCACTACAATCCATCCCTTGTCAACTTGACACAAATAATATCCCATGTCCACATGAAACAATAACAAAATCATGAGTATGCCTAACATGATATAACTATTCCTCGTACAATCGCAAACGCATTTATAAATTTACAATGTCCCTTTGGAACATTCTTTAGTGTCTCAACTTAAATACCAATTGATGTTAAAGAAATTAGAAGAAAAGTGTATTTTTAACAAAATAAGACAGAAGCATTCATATTACTTATAATCCTCGTTTCTGCAACTGATTACTTGGCCTTAGCTGGTATTTATAACTACCTTCCTCTACTATCCATTCTGTATTTCTTTCCCCCTCAGCAAGCACCTCAGCAGGTCTTGGCTCTTTTCCTGGAGGATTGTCCCATATCTTCATTCCTGATGGGTCTGCCTCCTTTGTCATCCTGCTTGGATTAGGCTGTTGTAATTTCCCATTGACCTTAATCACAGGACATGGAAGTACTAAGAGACGCCCTAAGGGATCTCTTGCACTCCAGACATAATATTGCTTACCTCTATTGTGAAGAGGCAATCCGATTTCTCCATGGTAATCTGGATCTATCACTCCTCCTAATACTGTTATTCCCTTCTTAGCCTGTTGGTTTTAGGGCATTAGAAGCCCAAAATGACCAGAGGGAAGTCTGAGCTTCTAGTTCAATGGAATGTTTGTTTTGGCTCCTGGTAGGAGAACTCTACCCTCTGGAACCAAAACTTTTAGGCCAGCAGAACCTAGAGTTGTGGGGACAGGAAGCAAAAATTTTCCTAGAGGGTCACTAGGAGTGATATACACCGAATCCTCTAATTCATCAGGATAATCAAGGGCATTAGCTTCTTTGAGCTTGGGATATAGTTGTGACCACGAGTCTCCAGTATTCTCAGAGCGCCCAGGAGGGTGAGAATTTGGAGAGGTTTCAGTAGTTGATGGAGCTGATGGATCCTCAAGCCACCTCCAGAATTTTAAAAGATTCATCCTTATACTTCTGATCCTCTAGAACCACTCCATTTACCAATATGTCTTAGTCAGGGTTTTCTAGAGTCACAGAACTCATGGTAGTCTCTATGTAGTAAAGGGATTTATTGATGACTTACAGTTTGTAGTCCAACTCCCAACAATCAACTCCCAACAACAGTCATGGCAGCAGCTGTGAATGGAAGACCAAGGATCCAGCAATTGCTCAGTCCCACAAGGCAAGCAGGCGAAGCAGAGAGAGCCTTCCTTCTTCCAATGTCCTTATATAGGTCTCCAGCAAAAAGTGTGGCCCAGGTTAAAGGTGTGTGCCACCACACCTTTAATGCCGGATGACCTTAAACTCATAGAGCTTTCTATGTTAATCCTATGGGATTCGTAGCCACTAGTCCTCAAGATCTCCATGCCAAGATTCATGTCAGAAACTTGTATCTCTCAGCCTCCAGATTAGGGCCACAGGTGAGCCTTCTAATTCTGGATTGTAATTCATTTCAGATGTAGTCAAGTTGACAACCAGGAATAGCCACTACAATAATCATATGGTTGTTTTCTTTGAGTTTGTTTATATAGTAAATTATGTTGATGGATTTCCGTATATTGAACCATCCTACATCCCTGGGATGAAGCCTATTTGATCATGGTGGATGATTGTTTTGATGTGTTCTTTGATTCAGTTTGCAAGAATTATATTGAGTATTTTTGCATTGATATTCATAAGGGAAATTGGTCTGAAGTTTTCTTTCTTCATTAGTTCTTTGTGTGGTTTAGGAATAAGAGTAATTATGGCTTCATAAAAAAAATTGGGTAGAGTATCTTCTGTTTCTATTTTGTGGAATAGTTTGAGGAGTATTGGTATTAAGTCTTCTTTGTGGGTCTGATAAAACTCTGCACTAAACCCATCTGGTCCTGGGCGTTTTTTGGTTGGGAGACTATTAATGACTGTTTCCATTTCATTAGCATATATGGACTGCTTAGATCATTGATTTGATCTGGATTTAACTTTGTTACATGGTATGTGTCTAGAAAATTGTCCATTTCATCCAGATTTTCCAGTTTTGTTGAGTATAGGCTTTTGTAGTAGGATCTCATGATTATTTGTTTTTCCTCAGTGCCTATTGTTATGTCTTCCTTTTCATTTCTGATCTTGTTAATTAGGATAGTGTCTCTGTGCCCTCTAGTTAATCTGGCTAAGGGTTTATCTATTTTGTTGATTTTCTCAAATAATCAGCTCCTGGTTTGGTTGATTCTTTGTATAGTTGTATTTGTTTCTATTTGGTTGATTTTAGCCCTGAGTTTGATTATTTCCAGTCCTTGACTCCTCTTGGGTGAATTTGCTGCTTTCTATTCTAGAGCTTTCAGATGTGCTGTCAAATTGCTGGTGCATGCTCTCCCCAGTTTCTTTTTAGATGCACTTAAAGCTCCTCTTAAGGCACTTAAAGTTTTCCTCTTAAGACTGCTTCCATTGTGTCCCATAAGTTTGGGTATGTTGTGGCTTCATTTTCATTAAGCTCTAGACAGTCTTTAATTTCTTTCTTTATTTCTTCCTTGACCAAGTTATCATTGAGTAGAGTGTTGTTAAGCTTCCACATGAATGTGGGCATTCTATTCTTTATGTTGTTATTGAGGAGCTGCCTTAGTTCATGGTGATCTGATAGGATACAAGGAATTATTTCAATCTTCTTGTATCTGTTCAGGCCTGATTTGTGACCAATTATATGGTCAATTTGGGAGAAGGTACCATGAGGTGCTGAGAAGAAGGAATATCCTTTTGTTTTAGGATCAAAAGTTCTATAGATATCTGTTAAATCCATCTGTTTCATAACTTCTGCTAGTCTGACTGTGTCTTTGTTTTGTTTCTGTTTCCATGATCTGTCCATTGCAGCGAGTGTGGTGTTGAAATCTCCCACTATTATTGCGTGTGGTGTAATGTGTGCTTTGAGTTTTAGTAAAGTTGCTTTTATAAATGTAGACACCCTTCCTTTTGGAGCATAGAGGTTCAGAATTGAGAGTTCATCTTGGTAGATCATAACTTTGATGAGTATGAAGTGTCCTTCCTTATCTTTTTTGATCACTTTAGGTTGAAAGTCGATTTTATTCGATATTAGAATGACTACTCCAGCCTTTTCTTGGGACCATTGGCTTGGAAAATTGTATTCCAGCTTTTTATTCTGAGGTAGTGTCTGTCTTTGTCACTGAGGTGGGTTTCCTGTATGCAATAAAATGTTGGGTCCTGTTTATGTACCAATTCTGATAGTCTATGTTTTTTATTGGGGAATTGAGTCCATTGATATTAATAGATATTAAGGAAAAGTAATTGTTACTTCCTGTTATTTTTGTTGTTAGGGCTGCAATTCTGTTCATGTAGCTATCTTCTTTTAGTTTTGTTGGAAGATTGCTTTTTTTTGCTTTTTCAGGGATGTAGTTCTCCTTGTGATGTTTTCCATTTATTACACATTGAAGGGCTGGATTTGTGGAAATTTGGTTTTGTTATGGAATACTTTGGTTTCTCCATCTATGGTAATTGAGAGTTTTTCTGGGTATAGTAGCGTGGACTGGCATTTTTGTTCTCTTAGAGTCTGTATGACATCAACCCAGAATCTTCTGGCTTTAATAGTCTCTGGCAAGAAGTCTCATGTAATTCTGAAAGGTCTGCCTTTATATGTTATTTGACCTTTTTCCATTACTGCTTTTACTATTCTTTCTTTCTTTTGCATTTGGTGTTTTGACTATTATGTGGTGGGAGGAATTTCTTTTCTGGTCCATTTTATTTGGAGTTCTACAGGCTTTTTGTATTTTCATGGGCATCTCTTTCTTTTGGGTAGGGAAGTTTTCTTCTATAATTTTGTTGAAGATATTTACTGGCCCTTTAAGTTGGAGATCTTCACCCTCTTCTATACCTATTATCCTTAGGTTTGGTCTTCTCATTGTGTCCTGGATTTCTTGGACATTTTGGGTTAGGAACTTTTTGCATTTTGTGTTTTCTTTGACTGTTGTGTCAATGTTTTCTATATTATCTTCTGCACCTGAGATTCTCTCTTCTATCTCTTGTATTCTGTTGGTGATGCTTGCATCTATGGTTCCTGACTTCTTTCCTAAGATTTCTATCTCCAGAGTTGTCTCTGTTTGTGATTTCTTAACTGTTTCTACTTTCGTTTTTAGGTCCTGGATGCTTTTGTTCAATTCCTTCACCTGTTTGTACTTTGCTGTAATTCTTTAAGGGATTTTTGTTTCCTCTTTAAGGGCTTGTACCTCTTTACCTGTGTTCTCCTGTATTTCTTTAAGGGAGTTATTCATGTCATTCTTAATTTCCTCTCTCACCATTGTGAGATATTATTCTAGATCCAAATCTTGCTTTTCCAGTGTTTTGGGATAATCAGGACTTGCTGTGATGGAAGTACTAGGTTTTCCTGAAGCCAAGAAGTCTTGGTTTCTGTTTATAAAATTCTTGCATTTGCCTTTTACCATCTGTTGATCTTTGGTGTTCCTTCTATGGGTCTGTAAGCCTGTGTCAGTAATTGTGGGAGATCAGCTCTCCTCTGATAAAACCTAGGTGCAGATACTGTGGATCTGTCTTCCCTCCTGAGTCCTGGGGTCAGAGCACACCCTGGAGACAGGCTCTCCACTTGCAGGAAGGGTGCAAAGAGGGCTGTGGGTCTGTTGTCCCTCCTTGGTGTAGTCTGAGGTAGAAAGGATCCTCTCCAGGCTGCTCTGCCACTTGTGAGGCCTGTGCCTCCTGGCTTGTCCCATGTTAGAAAGTCACTGGAGAGAAAATAATGGATCTCACCTGAGTCCCTGGGTTAGAGCACTCCCTTGAGGCAAGCTTGCTGCTTGCAGGGACAGGGCAGAGAGGGCTGTGGATCCACTCCTAGGTGTAGATGGAGGTAGAGAGGATCTTGTCCCAGCTGCCCTGCCATTTGTGAGGCCTGTGCCTACAGGTTAGACCCACCTTAGAAAGTCCAGGAGAGAAAATCCCTTTAATCTCTTTATCCAAGATATAAATCAACCACAATCTAGGTGTAGAATCAAAGAGTTCGTGAACTTCCAGTCAGATGTAAATTTGATTTCTTTTTTTCACAGACTCTTCACTTTAACCCATGAGAGTGAGTTAGAATTATGGATATGAAACATTTTACATCTTTTCCATATGCTTACAAGTTCTTTGAGAGTTTCATAGGACATACTTTGATCATAATTAACTCCCTCTCAAATCTTCCATGATCCACTCTTCTTCATTATCCAACCAACTTTGTAGTAATTTCTTTTTGTTTTCCTTTTACTTTTGAATTCTTTAAGATACATATTTCTGCTGTTCAAATGTTTTTGGATACCTGGCCTTCTACTTGAATATGGTTGACTTACCACGGACACACTAGCAGAGAAAACTGTCTCCTCTTCAACAGAATAGCTAAAATTGTCCATAGCTCCCTGACAAGGGATGGGAATGTGTGTCCAACTTCATTTTCAATGCTGGGATATAATCCCATTTGTTCTTTAAGGTTGTGTGAATGCTGTCACAACTACTGTGGTTTTGTATATGCAGCGTCTGCTGTGTCCACAAGATATTTCCACTATCTCTGGCTTAAATATTCTTTCAATTCCTTCTCTAATGATTCTCCAGTCTTGGAAGGAAGTGTGTGCTGAACATATTCCTCTTCTTTTTTTTTTTTCAATTTTTATTATTTTATTAATTTACATTCCAGTGGTTGCCTCCTCTCAGTCTTCTCTCCCACAGTTCTTCATCCCATTTCTGCTCCCCCTTGTCTTTGAGAGGGTGCACCCTACCACACAGACCAGGCCTCCTTCTTCCCTGGGATCTCAAATCTCTCAAGGCTTAAGTACAATTTCCTCCACTAAGGAGGCCTGACTAAGCAAACCTGTACTAGATGCCTCCATCTGGCCTGTGTGTGCTCCTGGTTGGTGGCTCAATCTCTGGGAGCTTGCTGTAGTCTAGGTAAGTTGAGACTGCTGGCGTTCTTATGGGTCCACCCTCCTCTTCAGCTTCTTCAACCCTTCCCCTAATTCAATCATAGGGGTCCATGACTTCAGTTCAATGGTTAGGTGTAAGTATCTGCATCTGTCTCAGTCAGTTGCTGGTAGGGCCTCTCAGGAGACAGCCATGCCAGGCTCCTGTCTATAAGCACATCATACCAAGAATAAAAGTGTCAGGCCTTAGTGCCCTCCTTTGAGATGGATCCCAATTTTGGCCAGTCATTGCCCACCTTTCCTTTAGTCTCTTCTCTTCTCTTCTCTTCTCTCTCTCTCTCTCTCTCTCTCTCTCTCTCTCTCTCTCTCTCTCTCTCTCTCTCTTTTTTCCCCTGCAATTCTTTTTTTACACAGGAATAATTCTGAATCAGAGTTTTTGGCT
Organism: Montemys delectorum; assembly: GCA_019843815.1. Classification (NCBI taxonomy): domain Eukaryota; kingdom Metazoa; phylum Chordata; class Mammalia; order Rodentia; family Muridae; genus Montemys; species Montemys delectorum. Next base: position 2,834 of record JADRCD010188845.1, on the reverse strand, counting down.
GTGGGATGGCTACCCCATCCTTCTACTTGATACCCTGTCTTTATACTGTAGGTAGACTCTGCAGGTTCCCTGTCCCTAATGTTGGGTAGTTTAGCAAAGGTCACCCCCTTGAGTCCTTTGAGTCTCTCACCTCCTGGATCTCTTGTACATTCTAGAATAACCCCCACCTTACTACCACACCCAATGCGGCTTACCTTCATTCATTCTCTTGCTCCTCTGGGCGTCTCTCTTATCCTCCACCTCATAAATAATCTTGTTGTCCCTTCATCCCTCCCCTCTACCACTCAGGCCCCTCCTTCTCTCTGCCTTCTGTGATTATTTAATTCCCCCTTCTAAGTGGAATTGAAACATCCTCATATGGGCCTTTCTACTTGTTACATTTCTTATTATCTGTGGGTTGTGTCCTAGGTATTCTGTAATTTTTGGTTGTTACCTACTAATCAGTGAGTACATACCATGTACATCCTTTTGGGTCTGAGTTACTTCATTCAGGATGATATTTTCTAATTCCATCCATTTGCCTATAAAAGTCATGATGTCCTTGTTTTTAAATAGCTGTTCCATTGTATAAATCAACCACATTTTCTGTATCCATTTTTCAATTGAGGGACATCTGGGCCGTTTCCAGCTTCGGTCTATTATAAACAAGGCAGCTATGAACATGATGGAGTACATGTCCTTAGTGTATGGTGGGGCATCTTTTGGGTATATTCCCAAAAGTTGTATAGCTTGTTCTTCAGGTAGAAATATTTCCAATTTTCTAAGGAACCTCCAGGTTGATTTCCAGAGTAGTTGTTCTAGTTAGCAATCCCACCAGCAATGGAGGAGTGTTTCTCTTTCTCCACATCCTCATCAGTATGCACTGTCACCTGAGTTTTTGATCTTAGCCATTCTGATTGGTGTGAGGTGGAATCTCAGAGTTTTTTTGCTTTGCATTTCTCTGATGACTAAGGACTTTGAACAATTTTTTAACTGCTTCTTTGCCATTCAAGATTCTTCTGTTGTTAATTTTATGTTTAGCTCTCTATCTCATTTTTAAAATTGGGTTATTTGGGTTTTTTGGAGGTTACTTCTTGAGTTCTTTATATATTTGGATATTAGTCCTCTGTTATATATAGAGTTAGTGAAGATTTTATCCCAATATGGATGATTCCAATTTCTTTTATTGATGGTGTCTTTTGCCTTACAGAGCTTTTTATTTTCATGATGTCCCATTTATAGATAGTTGAACTTAGAGCTTGAACCATTGGTGTTCTGTTCAAGAAGTTTCCCTCTGTGCCAATGAGTTTGATGTTCTTTCCCACTTTCTCTTCTATTAGATTCAGAATATCTGGTCTTATGTTGAGGTCCTTGATCCACTTGGACTTGATCTTTGTACAGGGTGATAAACATGGTTTCTATTCCCTCCCAAAGTGTCCTCTCTTCCCTTTCTCAGATGCTGGGGTACCTTCCTACAGAACTTCACCTAGAGCACTTTGAAATTGGTGTGGACCCATCATGGGTCAGAGGTGAAGCGTGAACATCAGCTTTCTCAACCTCTTTCAGTGCCCTGCAGTCTGGGCTGTGTCTGTCTTCACAGAAGAATATTTATTGATTGTGACTCTCAAAAGAGTCACAATCATACATAAAAAAGAATCATATGCGCATAATTCCACCTCCAGGAACAAAAACAAGAACAAATAATCTGTCTTTAATATTTCTTAATCTCAATGGACACAATTTCCCAATAATAATACACAAGATAACAGACTAGTTAGGTAAACAAGATTCAGCAATTTGCTGCATACAAGAATCACACATCAGTAACAAAGACAGACACTACCTCATAGTAAAAGGCTGGAAGGCATTTTCCAAGCAAATCATCTCAGCAAACAAACTGGAATAGCCATTCCAATATCCAATAAATTAGACTTTCAAGCAAAAGTTACCAAAAGAGATGAGGAAGGACACTTAATATTCATCAAAGGAAAATTCAAGCAAGCAGAAATCTCAATTCTGAACATCTATGCCCCAAATGCAAGGGCAACCACATTCATAAAAGAAACATTACTAAAGCTTAAAACACACATTGAACCCCACACAATAATAGTGGGAGTCCTCCACACCCCGCTCTCACCAATGGACAGGTCATTGAAACAGAAATTAAACTGAGACACAGTGACAGTAATAAGAGTTATCAACCAAATGGGTTTAACAGGTATCTACAGAACATTTCACCCCAAAGCAAGAGAATATACCTTCTTCCTAGCACTTTATGGAACCTTCTCCAAAATTGACCAAAAATTACTTTTAAGGTTAAGCATTCTATTGTCTAGTGTCTTCGCACTTTGGCCTATTGATGTTAATCACCATCTACTATACATAGAATCTTCTAAGATTCCTGATGAATAATTCAATGATCTATTGGTGTAATGTTAAATCATTAGGAGTAATTTTAATTTTTTTCCATTTATCAAAATAATTATTAGTAGATGTTTGGCTGAAGTTAATGACCTATGTAACCATTAGTTTTTTGCTTGATAATGGAGCAATATATAGGTTTCATTTTGTGAGTCATTAAGTCATGCCTCCTATTCATCAGTGGACAGGTCTCACTAGGCCAGTAGGCATTATTGCAATTTGGAAATTCATAGACAGTTATTACTGATTATTACTTTCCTACTATGATAAATTGTATAATATGTTCTATAATTATGAAAACTAGCCAGTAGAGAGGAATCAAACTGATCTATATGAACATGATATCTTTCTTTACTATAACTAAAGTATGTGATATCTTCAGAAGTGGGTTCTTTTTTTGTTGTTTTATGTTTTTGGGTTTTTTTTTTTTTTTT
>JADRCD010188844.1:13876-48528 GCA_019843815.1 Montemys delectorum | reverse complement strand
ACACACACACACACACACACACACACACACACACACGCACGTAAAAAATAAGTATTTCTTAAAGGACTGTAGTAGGGCTGGGAAATAATTTAGAACTGTCTCTGCTGAGTAAGTCAAAGATTTGTATTTTTGGCTTCTTTCTAGACAAAGTTCTTAAAGGAATCACAGATGAAAGTTCATGCATAAATCACATAATATTTCCTCACTAACAAAAATACAAATTCGATAATTATTAAAAAACCAGTTTTTAGTGACCCAGATGGCAGAGGAAATGCCGCTGGGATTTTTTCTGATCTGCCACAGAACTTTCTAACTCAAGAACGATGCTGCCAATCTTGGCTTACTTCAGAAAACTGGCAGAGAGGGATTTTGAGGGAAAGCTGGAACGGGAGAAGCCCCGCCCCCTCTTGACCCCAAGTCAGGGGACGCAGTGGCACCCTTCCAGGATGTCCTCAGTTCAGCGAGTGTGACTCATGCCTTCACAAGCCAGACCTCATTACGACGTCCATAGGGTTTCATGGGAGGGTCATATCCGGCACAGTAGTAGACGTCACCCTGGTAGGTGGCTGGTGTGCCCTCCAGGGTCGTACGTAACTGGGTAGCGTGAGCAACGTAGTCTGCTTCCTTGGCATAGCCACCGAATTGCCTAGAGATGGAAGAGCAAGGGCTGGTAAGAAAGGGCATGACCTTGCAGGGGTGGCAAGTCTTTTAGAGAGAAGACATGGCCATGGTTGGGACGAACATGCCAGAGAGGTGAGACGAAGGAGGTCTATCCCACCTCATCTGTAAATACGCAATGAATGCTGTTCTTCCTGGTGTTATGAGTGGTGTACGCAATATCGCAACTAGATCCAGTAACTCAGGGAACAAAATGCAGCCGTGGTCACAAGCTAACTATGAGCCCTCCTCACGAAAGGCAGACTGCCCTGGCGCCTTTCACCATTTTCTCTGGCTCCCTCTGCTGCTTCAGTGGCTACTCTTCTTAGCCTGTCACCAGCAGGAGGGACAGACACCTAGGAGGAGCCGGGTGGGGGACACGTGGGGGTTAGCAGCTGTGTATTCTGAAACCAGGACAGCTGTCCTGACTGAGCACATCGTAACAGGGACACAAGGTGGCTTCCTTAAATCAGAGCTGACCAAGGCTGGGACCCAAGGATGTCTTGGGAGGGGCCTCTTCTAATTACCCCCCTTCTCTGCTAAACCATAAAAACTTTCCTTTTCTAGGAAGTAAAGAGACTCCTCATAAGTCGGGTTGCTTATTTTGATGGCAGAAATGGGGGAGAGAGAAGCTGTCCCTTCCAAGGTTAGTCTGTCTCTTATATCACTGCGTCCTCTGCGAGACTCATCCTGCAGCCAGCTCTAAATAAACCACTCTACATCCGGGCTTCACTAACCTCTTTATTAGAGTCAAATACACCCGCACTGCTAATGAGCTTTGTGACTCAAAATCTGACTTTGGACCCGGCCAAGACGAGGCCAAATGCTACATATTATTTTTGGTGGAGTTCTTTGAATCACGCTTGGCTCTTTTACGAGCGGTTAGTCACGCTCAACAAGCACTCAGCTTGTTGATTACAGGGTCACCCAGGACTTCGTCTGTGAGGGACGGCTCAGTCTGATGTCCAAACAACAGCCAGCAACAGGGAGATGAAGCCAATTTCAAATGAATGCAGCTTGGTTCTTCGTACAAACTGATGGGAGAGTAGAAGTCAGACAAGATGGCTGAGCTCTGTTTCTTTGAGCCTCACCAAGGAGGAAATGGGATCAGCAGGCAGAAGATAAGCTTCAAGGGCTTTTCTAGCGATAATGGCCTGCAAGAAATTGGAATTGTGTGATGTCTGTGTCTAAGAGTCATCTGTGTGAAATACAGAAGACACTGGCTATGGGAACATGTTAGAGGCCTTCCCACAGACCCGGCCTTGATATGAAATTGTTCCCCAAAATGCATACTTCTCCTTCTCTCAGTTACTGACTTTGGGTGGGCTGGAGAGATGGCTCAGAGGTTAAGAGCACCCATTGCTCCCACAGAGGATCCTAGTTCGGTTCCCAGCACCCACGTCAGGCAGCTCACAACTGCCCCAACTCCAGCTTCAGGGGATCCAACGCCCTCTTCTGGTGTCCAAAGACACAAAACCACTCACAGACACATACAGACATGCAATTAATTAGTTAAATGTAACAGCAAAATCTTAAACACCAAAGCAAATCACCACCAAAGGACTGATTTTGGAAAGGTCCAGAAGTAACTGTAGTTAAGTGAACCTTTCCTCAACTGGAGGCAAAATGGCTGCCTGCAAGCTCTAGTCCTAGTGCCAGCACTTTCCAGCACTTTCCAGCACTTTCCAGCTCACTATCAAGGTCAAGTTCTCGGGCACCCTGAGGGTTTGAGCCCTTTGTTATGTAAGGATGATAATGGCTCCAATCTTGAGAGGCTGCTGGGGAAATTAAGGGAGAAAAGACTGCAGGCTGCACAGTTCAGTGCTTGTCACACAGTGGGTACTATTGTTACGGTTGTCCCTTGGTGTCTATGAAGGGATTATTCTAGGTCCTGTACTAAAATCTGTAGCTGCCCAGGCCACTTATGCAAAAGAGACAGTATCTGTGTGTACCCTGTGTGGGCCTCATAAAAACTTTATGTTTTTATTTTATGCGCGCGTGTGTGTGTGTGTGTGTGTGTGTGTGTGTGTGTGTGTGTGTGTTTGTACAGGGAGGACCTCTGTATGCTATAGCACACATGGAAGCAAGAGAACAACTTTTGGGCATCAGTTTCTCTTTGCACCGTGGGTCTCAGGGATCAAACTCAGGTCTTCAGGCTTGCACGGTAAGCACTTTTACCCACTGAGTGCTGGGCCCTCTCAGGGTGTGACTGGGGAGGGAATGGATATGGCAGGGCCATCGCATAGACTGGGGTCTTGGGCTGAATGCAAAGGGTAGAAAGCAAACAAGGTGAGCTTTGGCATCCATGGCACCCTTTACTCTCTGCTCGAGGACTGTGGACGTAATGTGACCAGCGGCCTCACACCCCTGCCTCCAGCCTTCTCTGTCTCCATGAGCGCTAGTCCCCCTCAAACTGAGACAAATGAAATCCTTTCTACCTTAAGTTATTTCTTGTCGAGGATTTTGTCATAGTGTCAAGGAAGCTAACACACACTGTGAACATTTTAGACTGGCAAGGAAGTGGAATCAGAGATGCTGACTGAGAAATTAATGGAGCGAGTTGTGGAGACACAAGTGTCTCCACTCAAAAGGTACTGGCTCTGGTCAGTAAGGAACGACTCAAGGGAGTGGAGACCCTGTAAAGAGTGACAAAGGGAATGTTATCACTCAAGAATTTATAAAGTTCACTTCTGAAAACCCCCTGCATTTATTCCTGGGCAGTACATGATGCTTGTAATAAAAATAAAATTTCCCTATTGCTTCGCCATAGAAACTACCAGGAAACAAACAAGGCTGGGAGGGCCATAGAAATACAGGCATGTGCTGTCTTCTCTGCTCACTTTACCAACTCATTCTGACCCTAATCACAGAAAGACAAACAAGCTAGCTGGCCAAGTCCTCCCAGGAGCACAGCCCCTTGTAAGAAGGAGGCCCAGCCCTGGCTGACTCAGCCAGCCATCACCAACAAGCACCTCACTCCTACCAGTCTCAGCCTCCACTCAGCACACTCAGGATGACAGCTCCGTGTCACAGCTCTGCAAATTCCCGAGCATGCTTGAGTGAGCTCGAAGGAACGCTAGTAAAGTGCTTCGAGCTCCCCAAAGGAAATAAAGTGCTTAAACTGTTTTTGTAAGCCTGTTAATACGTTTGTAACTCCTCGTCTTCAAAGAAGCTGTCCTCCAGGGCACGGTATTTTATCTCACCCAATGTCAGAATAGCTACTGTGGTTATTGTGGAAGCAAAAGACATGCAAAAGACATACACGTATATACACACATGCATGTGAGTTCAGGGGAAAAAAAGAGGCAAACTATAAAGACTAGGAAAGTTAGGAGGTGGTTAAGAGTCAAGCTTTCAGTCAGTCAAGCAGGCCAATATGCATGCCATGTTATCTTTCAGTGAGTCTGTGGTGCTGGCAGTGAGGGAGGAAAAAGAAAACATGACTCTGAGGTTGACCATCTAAAGTTGTCTAAAACTTTAACAAGAGGCCATACCAGTTTCCAGAGTTAGCTGGGGTCCTGATTTCTTCTCCTTCTGTTACTGTGACAAAACACTGACGAAGAGCAATTTAGTAGACAGAAAGTGTTTACTTGGCTTACACTCCCAGGGAACAGTCCATCGCTATAGGAAGTCAGGATGTGAGTCTGGAGGTGGGAACCAAAGCAGAGGCCATAGAGCAGTGGCTCTCAGCCTTCCTATGCTCGGACTCTCTATACCGTTCTTCATGTGGTGGTGACCCCCAACCAGGAAATTATTTCGTTGCTACTTCAGAACTGCAATTTTGCTACTGTTACGAATCATAATGTAAGTTCCTTCCTTCCTTCCTTCCTTCCTTCCTTCCTTCCTTCCTTCCTTCCTCCCTTCCTTCCCTCTTTCTTTCTTTTTTGAGACACGGTTTCTCTGTATAGCCCTAGCTGTCCTGGACCTCACTCTGTAGACCAGGCTGGCCTTGAACTCAGAAATCCGCCTGCCTCTGTCTCCCAAGTGCTGGGATTAAAGGCGTGTGCCACCACCGCCCGGCAATGTTAAGTATCTTATATGCAGGATTTCTGATACGTGATCTCTGTGAAAGGATTATTCGACCCCAGAGGAGTCTTGACCCACAGGTTGAGAACCAGTGCTACAGAGGAACTGCTTGCGCAGCCTGCTTTCCTATAGCACCACCAGCCCAGGGTCTGCACCTCTCACAGTGGGCTGTGCTGTTGTATATCAACCATTAACCAAGAGAATGTCAAAGACTTACCTATACGCCAATGTAATGGAAATACTTTCTCAATTGATGTTCCCTCTTCCCAGGTGTGCTGGCTAATTTTATGTCAACTTGACACAAGCAAGGACCATAGGAAAGAACCAAGCCTGTAGGGCTTTTTATTAGCTAGTACTTGATGGGGGCAGGCCCAGCCCATTGTGGGTGGGGCCACCTGGGAGGTGGTCCTGGGTTCCATATGAAAGCAGGCTGAGCAAGCCACAGGAGAGTAAGCCAGGAAACTGCACATCCTTCCATGTCCTCTGCATCAACTCCTGTCTCCAGGTTCCTGTTCTGACTTCCTTCATTGATGGACTACGATGTAGAAGCTTACGCCAAATAAACCTTTTCCTCCCCAACCTGGTTTTAGTCACGGTGTTTCATCTCAGCAACAGTAACCCTAACTAAGACACCAGGACTCTTGATTGTACCAAGCTGAGAAAACTTACCAGCTACACACGCAGCTGCTATGCACCAAACAAGAGTAACTGCCCATCTCAATTCCACAGGGAAGAGGGCATTTCATTGATGTCGACTGAACAAGAGCAAGTGCTGACTGGGTAGAACATCCTCGAGCACAGAGCCCAGGCTGGAGCTGTAAGAGGGAAGAGAACCTCTGCTCCGTGGTGTCCTGGTCACCCGAGTTAGCGGTCAGGTCAGACATACCGAGATTGTATGGGCAGAGGGAAACACAGCATACCTGCAGATGCTGTGGGCATTTACGTATATGATCCCATCTCATCCTTATGAGAGACTGGGCACTGTCATCTCTGTCTTACAGACATGGACATCGTATGAGTCATATGCATCCAGTTGACTGTTATGGCCCTGGCTTCCAGCTCCCTCTCTCTTCTTTACTGTCTGGTTTGCTCAGGAGCAAACCAAAGACCCTGCACATGCAAAGTGAGCTCGCTGTCTCTGAGCCACGCCCCTTGCCCTTCCACCTTCTAGTCTTTCCTTTTTCTTTTTTTTTTCTTTTGGGAGATAGTGTCCCACTCTGTAGCCCAGGCTGGACTGATACACTTACTATGAGCTCACTATATGAAGCCCTAGCTGGCTTCAGATTCATGGTAAACCTCCTGCCTCTGGCTCCTAAGTGCTGAGTGGCCAGAATGAGGCACCGCCCCTGGCTCCAACTCTTCCTTCCACAAACATGTCATTCAAATGGTGAGGGTCTCTCTTAAATCTCCCAGTCTCACCTATCTATTGACAGTCTCTGCTGAGAATCCAGTTCTGAGTAGGGGCCTGAGTTCTCACCTCGGTGGGCAAAGGGAGGCCAGTCATCTGGAAGATCACCTCGAGTCTTAGTGTAAGGAAAATTCTATTCCCCAAAGTATTCAGATAGGGCTTGTGAGATGGCACAGTTGGTAAAGGTGCTTGCTGCCAAGCCAGAAGACCTGAGTTCAATCCCCAGAACTCACATGATGGGAAGAGAGAACCATTTCCTTAAAGTTGAATTTTGACCCTGACAAGTACACCAAATAGATGTGTGTGTTTATATGTATATGTATAGATACATATACAGTGGTGCATACTTTTAATCCCAGCAGATCTCTGGTATATTCCAGGTCATCCTGGTCTACATAGTGAGTTTCAGGCTAGCCAGAGCTACATGGTAAGACCCTGTCTCAAACAAAGACTTAAAACAGCAGCAGCAGCAGCAGCAGCAGCAACAACAACAACAGGACCTATTCAGGTAATGCTATCTTTTTTCCCTAAGGCATTTTATCTATCTAAACAATTCCTGCTAATTAATGTATAATCTCTCTGTGGACATCTCTTTAAAAGGCCGCAGAAAAAGATTTTAGTTGTCAAGCATTCTCACTGTATTCCATGAAATACTGTTGCCTTCTCTTACCACCCTTGTTTTCAGTGAAACCAGAGTCACATACAGCATCCAAGAGCTGTATATGCACATTTGACTTGTGGTGACACCGTGTGGCCAACCCAGGAATAAGCCCATGATAAGTTAGGATAGTTTGTTCAGTCATAAAACATTCATCCACGGAGCAGGGCTAAATAAGCACAGTATTTGGTTCTTCTACATTTTGCTTTGGTTTGTTTGTGTCAAGGCTTCCCTGTGTGCCCCAGGCTAGCCTCTAATTCATAATCTTTCTAGTCTAGTCCCCATGTGCTAGGGTGAGAGATGTGAGCTACCTTTACGTGTTTAGATTTTATAGAATCGTTCCTCCGGTTCCTTTCCCCATCCCGTCCTTCCACCCTTTCTTCCATGGATTCACTTTATGTGTGTATTACATGCAGTGTGTATGTATGCTCCTTGTGTGCTCATGTGTGTATATACTGGTGCACACACACGCATGTGTGAAGACCAGGAGTCAACACTGGTGTCTTCCTTATTTCTCTCCATCTTATTTTCTGCGATGTCTCTCACTAATCCTGGATTAGTTGGTTAGCTGACTTTGCTAGGCTGCCTGGCCAATGAGCCCCTGTCTTCCTGTCTCTGCCTCTCCGGCGCTGGGATCAGCCATGTGCATTGCTACATCTGTTCTTTTTCACATAACAGCTGGGGATCCAAACTCAGGTCCTCTGGCTTACCAGGCAAACAATGTAAACCCATCATTGACTCATCTCTCGAGCCCCTTAGTCGATCCTCTAACATTTATTTACTAATGTGCACATGTATGTTGTGCATGTGTGTGTGCATGCTTGCATGTGCCATAGTGCACATGTGAAGGTCAGAGGTCAGCTTGGGGACTGATTCTCACCTTCCATTTTGTTGAGGCAGGGGTATCTTGTTTATGCTACTTCACTGTATACCTCAGGCTAGCTGGACCATGGCTTCCAGATGATTCTCTGTCTCCACCTCCATCTCACCATAGGGGGCTGAGAACACAGATACATGGCATTGCATCTGTGTTTTTATGTGGGTTCTGGGAATTGAACTTCGGTTAGCAGTCTTGTGTGGCTAATGCTCCTAGCCACTGAGCCATCTCTCTGTCCTAATCTATCCTTTATCTAGGTGTTCTTTCCAGTCATAAAGGACCAGATCTTAGAGGAGTGGTTTACTCTAGCTTGAGAGCAGGAAATGTTAAGATGTATTTGAAAGTGAGGAAGATGCCAAAGTGGGGAGAGGTATGTCAACAGATTAAGAAACCAACATGGCTCCTACCAGTCCCAAATGACACAATCTGCGCATCAGAGAAAATCAGAACCTCAGATCCTGGTACAGTCATGCTTGCCTGTAATCCCAGGACTCAGGGGGTGGAGACATGGGGACCGGAAGTCCAAGGTCCTCCCTGGCTACACAGTGAGGTCAAGGCCATGGTGGGATCCTGAGACTCTGCTGGGGAAGTGGCTCAGTGCAAAAGTAAAAGTGTTTGCATTCGATTCTGAGTTTGAACTTGCAGTACCCACAATAACAGCCAGACACATAGCGAAAGCATCTGTAACATCAGGGCTCTATTGGGCTGATAGAAAGTGGAGACAGGAGAATCCCTGGAAGCTTGCAGGTCAGCTGGCTTGGCATACAGCAGACAAGGAACAGAGAGTCTGCCTCAAACAAAGAGAACGCCGAGGCCCAGCACCCACAGCTGTCCTCTGACCTTCACACTCTCTTCACAGCATACACATACCTGTATTTATATCCACACCACATTAATAGATCTTCTTAAAGCCAAAAAAAAAAAAAAGATAAATGAAAGAACAAAATAACAACAAAAAACAAAGAACAAGTGAGAAGCAGTGCAGTGCAGCCAACTTGTTCAAAGTCGAGCTTCTATTGATAGTAAAAAACAAAACAAAACAAAACACCAAAACCAAGCAACCAACCAAACAAAAACAAAAAACAAAAACAAAGCAAAACAAAACAAAACAGAGAGGAAGATCACGATCTTCGGAAGACACCAAGGAAAGAAATCAAGAATTCTAAGAACTAGCAAAGGAAGATCAGCTGACAGCCATGCCCCCTTCTCTCTCTATGTCACTCTGTCTTCATAAAAGAGAGAAGAGGGGAGGGGGAATTGTGTTTGTTGAAGTATGCCAGCTGATAAATGATGATGCAAACAGAGAGGACACCATCATTTGAGAAGCTCCCATGAGACAGGCACATAAGCAGAAACATCCTCACTTACTAGTCAACTCCACAGGAGCAGAGCTTAGCAGATGCAGGAGCCCCTACCAGGCCTCAGCACCTAGAGACACAGGAGTCCCTAACGGGGTTAAACAGCTAGGAAAGATTCTTGCTCCAAACTCGAAACCTCGGCCTGAATGCATCTCTAGTACCAAACCCCAGTCTACAGGCAGCACAGGGGCATAAAGGTGTGTTAGAATGACACGCAAGTGCCAAGAGTAAGGTTGAGGCTTTGGGCAGCAACGGGACCAGTGATCCACCAACCACAAGAACAAATGGATATGCTCTGTGGTGTACAGAATTACAGCGTGAAAAGGCTTAAAAATGGTCTGCCCAAAGCCAATGGGATGATGGCTCAGCAGGTAAAAGTGCTTGCTATATAAACCTAATGACCTGAGCTTCATCCCCAGAGCCTGCCATGAACTAAAAAAAAAATAAAAACTGCCAAAAGTTGTTCTCTGACATTCACATGCGTGAACAAGCATGCCCACTCTCACACATACATATCATACACACACAATAAAAAAGAAATCAATGGACTGATTGCAAAGGATGCATGAGTTTAAACAACCTTAAAAATGAACTGTCAGATAATAGGGGAATCAGGTGTGGTCATCTATGCCTCTAATCCCGGCCCTTGGGGATGAGGCAGGAGGATTGTGAACTTGAGGTCAGCTTGGAATACATGATGAGACCCTGCCTTAAGCATCAAAACAAACAAAATAACAAACAAATATCTAGGTGAATAAATCAGATAGTTTATATTGTTAGAACTTAACAAATTGCTGTTAACATTTAGAAGTAGTACGGCATTACAATAATATTTTTAAAAATATCCCATAATTAAAATATTTATGGATGAAATCGTATAATGCCTAGAATACCCAAAACAATAGTTGAGAATGTTTTCCCTGTCACCATATGATGGAAACCTGTCCCTGAGCTGACCATCCATGCCGAATGTTGGGTATAAACAGCTTCTCTATTTTTTGTTCTCTCCCTTCCATAGGTGTCTGGGTGTGCTGCTTGGTGGCAGCATGTTCAGAATGAAAGTGTCTATAACATATTTAGAGACAACAGGAATTGTACTGTGGTGGTTTGGGTGCCAAATGCACCCCCATCAGCTAAAGTATTTGAACTCTTGGTCCCCAGTGGTGGTGCTGTCTGGGGAAATCACAGAGTTGCTGGAGGAAGGGTGTCACTGTCTGTGAGCTCTGAGAGTTTATAGTCTCGTCCCATCTTGCTCTCCTCTCTCTGTTTTGTGTTTCCAGTTGAGGTTGTGATCTCTCAGCTTCGAGCCCTGGCCTCCTGCTGCTGTGCATCACCCACCATTACGGACTCTCCCCCTGGAACCGTAAGACAAAATAAACCCCTCCCTCCATAAGCCACTTCTGGCCGGGTATTTTCTCCACAGCACCAGAACGGTAATCAACACAGCAGCCACAGCTCTGTTCTGCGTCTGGATGAGCAAATGGTTAGAGATTAGCCCCATCTGTCACCGTGGCTACTGCTGTTGAGGATGCTCGTCCCCCTCGGTATGTGGCTAGGCACCTGTCGCACAGTGTGATTTCAACAGATGGGGAGCCACCAATCACTTAGAAGAGATTTACTTGGCTTCTGAGGAAGGACTGGATCAAAGGATAAAAGACACGTAGCGGGGCTGGGGTGAGGAGTGAACTGATTCAATTGTGTCAATCTTCAGATAATCGTTAGATAAAGAATAACAGGTCACACACATTAAGAAACGTGTACATAGTACTTCAGAAAGTACTGATAGGTACTGCCACAAGAACCCCAGGATGTTGATTCCATTAGGGGTGCTTAACCAATGGGGGGGAAATTAAGTCTTAAAGAGGCTTACTAACCCTGCCCCTAGAGTCCCTGTAGGTGTGGCTGCTGCGTCTCATTGCATCGGTAGATGGCAGAGAGGAAAGAGGCTACATCTACCCTCAGTGCTCTGACTTATGAACATTGGAATGATTAGTAGTCCAACACTCCCTGGAAAAAGTGAGCCTGAGACGACCACCAGTCTGGACCTACCCAAGTCCCGATAGCTCTTAGGTCTGAGAGCAAGTAGGAGAATCCTGCCTGGGACTGAGGGCTCCTGGCAGAAGTGAGTCCAAGACAGATGACCCCGTGGAGCCAGCTGGAGGGTAGGGTGAGGAGGTAGCACAAGATGACCACTAGTTCAGTGCCATGGGGCCTAGACAGGGAGCTATCCTGAGATGACCACCAGTCAGGTGCCACACAGGCCTGGGGGTGGGGGCACATATCATGCCCAAGATGACCCCCTGCCTGGTACCTTAATGCATGAGCTCCTGAGACCACTCCAGACACCCAAAGAGCCTGGGTACCACTAAGAGGATCAAGTCAGTGGTGGAGAAATGGAGCAGAAAGAGAACTAGAAGGATGTGGGCACAATGAAGAGAGTGGGACTGGAGACTGGAGGGTAGTGAAGAACAGCCAGAGGTGAGTGGCTGGTGATGTCTCGTGGGACCATGGTGGGGTTCTGGCCTATGCTGCCACTGGGGGCCACATCTGGACCTGTGGCCTTGGAACATCTGGGGTCTGTTACCACTAAAGGCCAGGCAGACATCCCTAGTCTAGTGTTGCCTTGAGACGTGTTGATGTCTGAGGGCTGTGCAGAGCTGGCCCCACCCCTCACCTGTCATCGTGGGAGAGCTGGCCCCAGGGCCACGAGAGCAGGAGAGCTGATCCCACCCCTAGGCAGCTGCAGTACTCCAGAGAGCAGCTCTGCACATTGCAGGAATTGCCTATGAGCCACCCTTGAGGATATGAGCAAGCATTTGGAGACCTAACGCTACCACTCATCTCGAGGGAGAGACATCTTCCTCTCTCCTTGTCCCTCACCACCTGCGGCAGGCAGGAGACCTGGTCCTAGGGTTGTGAGAGCAGGAGAGCTGTCCCTGCCCCTCACCAGCTGCAGCACTTGGGAGAGCAGGTCCTGCACCTCACCTGGGCAGATTGGTAGAGCTGACCCTGGTGGTGGGTGTGTGGGCAAGCTGGCCCTGAGGGTGTGAGTGCGAGAGAGCTGACCCCCACCTTGCCCTTGTCATCTATAGTGGGCAGGAGAGCTGCCCCTCACCTGCTACAGTACTTGGGAGAGCAGGCCCTACACTTGGCCTGAGCAGCAGGGTAGAGCAGGTTGTACACGTGGCCTGAGCAGGAGGAAAGAGCTAGCCCTGGTGGTGGGGGTTGTTAATGAGCTGTCCTCGAGGGCATGAAAGTGGGAGAGCCAGTGTGCTGACCAGCTCAGATATCTCTCAGGCCCAGATCCAGGGCTTTGAGTTGGCCCACCCCAACATCTACCCCATTGATGAACTGATGGAATTCATGAAGAGGTGGTCCTACACATCCAAAACTACAGGATCTCCATGACACAGGGTCAACAACAGGATATCCAAGAGGAGTCCCAGTGAGTAGCAGAAGCCTGAAGCCTCATACCAGACCAACGATCCATTGTATGAACATTTTCAAGTAACGAATTGTGGACAAAAGGTAATACTGTGGGACACACTGTGACATGCTACAGCTTCCACAACGAGGAAGGAGAGTGGGCAAGATGGAGCTGGGGACTGACAGAGAGACCAGTAGACTCCCAGAGTGTACCATTTAAGGTGGCTCTCACTCTCGGTGCTCAGCCTGCACTTGGGTGACTGTAGGAGTAAGTGCTTCCTTAAACTTTGCATCTTGGCACCTCATACCTGAGGACGGTTACCTACCTGCCTTACTCCTGACTCTGCTTAGAGTTTTCAGAAGCCTCTGCACAGAGGCTGAGAAGTCTGAATGAGGGCTAGACTAGAAAGAAACATAGGACTAGGGGGTTCCATGGTCAGCAGCACGGTCGCATCACCTTCTCATCCTCCAGGGGGCTCTGTTCATCTAGCCGAAGACTGCCCACAGCAGGCAGGCTTACATCACACTAGCCTTCTAAGGAGTGACTCTAAGCTAGCTGTGGGGAACAAAGGTCCACCCTCAGAGGAGGAGTTAGAATAGGGACGCCTATTAGCCACGTTCGGGTCGGGTGGGGACAGAAACTGTACAGTGCAAGATCATTCATATAGTTAATTTCCATGAAGTTAGGCTTTAGCAGAACCCAACCCCCAACCTGTGGTTACTACTGGTGAAGGTTCTGGTCTTTCTCTGAACCTGGTTAGGTGCCTGTTACACAGTGGGATTTTGACAATCAGGGAGTCACCAATTATCTAGAAGAGACTTGACTTCTGAGGGCAGACGAGGAACCAAAGGATAAAAAATATGCATCAGGCTGTGGGCACGAGAAGCTTGGGAGTAGAATATGAGGCAGTGGACTCTGCCAGGAAACTTGATAAGATTGAGTTCAGAAATCCTGGCACCTCATACCTGAGGACGGTAGACATTTCACCTACTTCCAATCCAAATGGGGGTCACCAGACCATGGCACCCCATGGAGAGGACTGTGATAATCAGTCACAAAGAGGCAGCACCCAGAAGCCCCTCCACGTGTAGATGAGGTATCCCTAACATCTAAGACCAAGCCAATAGGAAGCATCTGTCAGACCCCAAACCACTCCAATATATATAAGACCTTGTCCAGAAGAAAGAAAGATGTGAGAATTAATTACTTCATCAGGATTGTCTGAGAGCTTCTGGCATATAAGAGGTGTAACAACTTTTGGGGAGGAGAGTTCTCTCCTGAAGCTTCTGCCTGCTGGAAACTGTGTGAGCCTATAGAGGTCACTTATAGACTGCTGCTCCCAGCTGCCCACGCCCTGCTGGCTATTGGGGCCTCGATCCCACTCCTTTAGGAGAGTGCGACTCTTTGGCCATCCTGGCTGGGCAAGAGCCCCACAGATCTCTGCGGATTAGCGGAAAGCATCTGGCACAGACGGACAGTGGAGTACAAGCTCAGCATGCATGGGATGCTGGGTTGAATTCCCAGCATAAGAAAAACAAGACAAAGTAAAGCAAGCAAGAACAGGCAACGGTTTGCACCTACTACTTTCTATAGTGAAGAAATGTGACTGTGAAGGAGTCCTAACACAGAGCCAGAGGACAGGAGGGCGGATGTGTCCTTTGCTTAAAGAACCACAGTCCAGGAACAAGCAGGGGGCTGGCTGTTCAGCTCTGACACTCTCTACCCTTCTATATCTAACGAAGTCTGGGGTGTAAATTACGTATCCCCAGCTATTATACCCTACGTATCCATGACCCCAAACTATTATTCACACACACACACACACACACACACACACACACACACACACACACACATTTATACATTCCTTGACTTTTCTAAGCCCCTGCTATGGCTAATGCTGGTGTTCATCCCGAG
Organism: Montemys delectorum; assembly: GCA_019843815.1. NCBI lineage: Eukaryota > Metazoa > Chordata > Mammalia > Rodentia > Muridae > Montemys > Montemys delectorum. Next base: position 34,200 of record JADRCD010188844.1, on the reverse strand, counting down.
CTTAGGCTGAGGTGACTCTTTCTACCTATCAATATGGCTACAGGCCAAGGCACTTATCCAGACAAACCACAAATGCATGTGTGCTACAACCTGAAGAAATTAAAGTGAGTTACTGCCACAACTCGGTGTTCCTTCACTGAATTAAGCAACGGTGAAAAGCCAACGTGAATATTCCCTGAGAAGATCTGAGGAGTGGCTAAGACCAGCAAACGCTAAGAACCATCTCCTTACGTAGAATACACAGTGATGCCTTCTCGCTCCTCGATCTTCACGCTCTCATCGCTGGGGGCCGGTGGGCTGCCTTGAAATTGGTTTGGAATCCGGAACCAGACTTTCAGTTTCTTCTGTAGGGAGCCATCCTCATTGGGAAACACGGCAAAGGAGACAGGGACGGTCATACCCATGCCGATTCCTGAAGCGTCAGAATGCAGAGGGAGGCAGACATTAGACAGAGGGCCATGAATCTCAGTTCTCTCCCATGGCGATTAAAAAAAAAAAAGAGCAACAAACATTTCAGGCGGTACATACATATAATTAGATATGTGCAATGTCCCTTCCTTCTATATGCTGAAGGTTGGGGTATGGTGGCACCATTTATCCATTTTGCATGTGTGCCTTCAGGAGCGTTATGTGTACCTCGCTCACGTAGGTATCTGTGGAGAGCAGTAGAGGGCAGCAGATGCCCTGGAACTGGTGTGAGGGATGGCTGTGAGCCACCAGGTGGGTGCTGGGAACTGAGCACTGGTCCCCTGCAAGAGCAGCCTGTGCTCTTAGGGGCTGAGCCATCTCTCCAGGTTTTCTGTTGGCTGGGAACTGAGTTTAGGTCTTCTGCAAGAGCAGTAATCGATCCTAACCATTGAGCCATCTCTCCAGCCCCCATGCTTGAAGAAAACAAAACCAAAAACTATTTGATGACACATAGCAAGACTGTAGATACATAAGGACCTGCATTTTTGAGGGGGGAAAAAAACCCACTATGGGAGAGTATGGATGATATGACATTCCCTGCAGGATAGTCTGTAACTGGTCAAACCCGGAGTATGTCTGGATGAATTAGGGGCCCATGATGCCACACACTGCAGCTATGAGTAATTGTGCTTAAGAAGATGCTTAGCCACTGAGGGTAATTACAAAACAAGCTACAGACATGAAATATGCTGTTGTAGGAGTGCCCAGTCTATATGAAAAGGCCTTGAAAGCGCCCAGTGGTGATGGCGCGTGCCGTTAATGCCAGCACTCAGGAGGAAGAGGAGGGATTGTGAGCTCCAGCAGCCTGAGCTACATCACAAGATCCTGACTCAAAATCCCCAAGCTGGGGCTGCGGCTCAGTGGGAAAGCATTTGCTTAGCACACCCGAGGCCCTGGGTTTGACCCCAGCACTGCGATGCTCCAAAGAGACACAGCAATGAGTGAACCAGAAAGGAGGAGGAAACTAGGCACAGGGCTTTCTTTATACATATTTTTACCCAAAGAAATGCTTTAACAGTTAAGAAAACCGCCAGTTGAGCCCGCACCAACCAAGGACTATACATGGTGGGACTGATTGTTCTGGCAGCATGCGTATAGTAGAGGATTGCAAATTCGATCATCAATAGGAGGAAAGGACCTCGGCCTTGTGAAGGTTCTGTGCCCCAGTGTAGGGGAATGCCAGGGCCAATAAGTGGGAGAGGGTGGGGTGGCAGGCATGGGGAGGGGGGAGGCAATGGGAGTTTGTTCTTGTTTTTGTTTGTTTGTTTGTTTGTTTTTTGGTGGGGAAACTGGGAAAGGAGAAATTTACATGTAAATAAAGAAAATACCTAATTAAAAATTTAAAAAAAGAAATAAAAACACCTTATGTGCTAAAAAAAAAAACAAAATGAAAAACCAATTTTCTCATTAGAATGACATAGTTATGTTTTAAAATTGTTTAGACATACTTTTATGTGACATTAAATATTCATTTAACTTCCTTAATTATACATTAGTTTATTTTTCTAAATAAAATATTTTTTATCAAATATATAAAAAAACAGTTAAGAAAACAAAACAAGCCGAGCAGTGGTGGCACACGCCTTTAATCCCAGCACTTGGGAGGCAGAGGCAGGTGAATTTCTGAGTTTGAGGCCAGCCTGGTCTACAGAGTGAGTTCCAGGACAGCCAGGGCTACACAGAGAAACCCTGTCTCAAAAAACCCAAAAACCAACCAAACCAAACAAAACAAAACTTTTCTTAACCAGTTACAGGTCAACTTATTTTCCAAAGCCTGTTTCTTTGCTCCAAGAAAATATTCTCACGGTTAAAAATACCTCTTCACTACCTTTCTAAGTCCAGAATGGAAAATACCCAAAAACTAAGCCCAGCATCTCGAGTTTCATTTTATTTTAAAGTCATGGCTAATTTGCAGGGATCCTGTAGGGCCACTTAAGTCAGAAAGCTGCTTACAGGTCCTCTGGAGACAGAGGCAAGTGAATCGTGGAGAGTTTGAGGCTCCATCCTGGCCTACAGAGTGAGTTCCAGGACAGCCAGCCCTATGGAAAATATCATAATTGGGCTGGAGAGATGGCTCAGGGGTTAAGAGCACTGACTGCTCTTCTGAAAGGTCCTGAGTTCAATTCCCTGTAACCACATGGTGGCTCACGGCCATCTGTAATGGGATCTCTTCTGGTGCATCTGAAGACAGCTACAGTGTACTTGTATAAATAATAATAAATAAATAATATTTTAAAAAATTATAATTTACACTCCCATGGTGTACCTTATATGACACCAGTCAAACCATTTTAAAAATGAGGCAGGGAGAGAGGGGCAGCCAGCATGGGCAGCCATGTCCTAAAGCTAGGGATGGTTTAAGAGCTCACAGATCTTCAACCACCAAAACTGAGTCTGAGGCTCACAGCTCACTGGGCCCCTGCAACCCACAGTCTGAGAGCTGACAGATTTCTAGCCTGGTGTTAGCAGTCTCTAGTTAGATGACAACCATGCCTTGCACCGCTCTCAGCTTGCTGTGGGTTAGCCCATTCACCCAACACAAGGACACAGTGAACATTGTAGTGTTAAAAACAAACAAACAAAAACCAGGGTGAGCATCTGGCTCTGAACTCGCAAAGAACAAAGAACTGAGTGACAGCGAACCTGCATATCTCAACTTGAGAGGGAGGCTGGGCTGACATCAGAGTGGTCTGATAGCAAGGCTTCCCACCGTGAACTCCCTGCACATGACATTGGAATAGGCCGTTACAGGTGTCCACAGCCACTCCCTGATGTCTCCACGGATGACATGAACTCACACAGAGCCCTGTCCCCCTGGGATGCTCACCTTTGTCATTGGTGCCACCCACATACTTCATGATCTTGGGCATTGCTTCCCGGAGAGCCTCATCCACAGGCTTGTCTGTCACTTCCACAGTAGCAAACTTCCCCCCTTCACAGGCTCTTTCCTCATAGGAGACGTCTTCCTAGAGATGGAGAAGACATGGGAGTGAGAACAAAGGAGCTCAAAGCATCAGGAAGCCCCCCGCCCCAGAGTGGGTGACCGTGTAGAGACAGACTCTATAAGAAATTGACTCTGAGATTTTTATAAAAGTAGACTATCAAAAGCTGTTTTAAAAATCTTATAGGAAGGGATAGTGCATGCCTGCAACTGTAGCACTTGGGAGGCAGAGACAGAACAGGAGTTCAAGGTTATCCTCAGCTACATAAGTTGAAGGCCAGCCTGGGCTACATGACATACTGTCTCAAAGCAAAACCACCACCAACCAACACCAACCAAGTAACACAACAAATCTTTTTTTTTTTTTTTTTTTTTTTGGTTTTTCGAGACAGGTTTTCTCTGTGTAGCCCTGGCTGTCCTGGAAATGACTCTGTAGACCAGGCTGGCCTTCAGCTCAGAAATCCGCTTGCCTCTTGCCTCCCAAGTGCTGGGATTAAAGGCGTGTGCCACCATTGCCCAGCCCAACAAATCTTGTAATTGATATTCTGAGGGAGACAGAGAAAATGTTGTACCCCCAGAATACTGGACACATTACAAAAATGGAATACCAAGAGATCGAAAAAGCTTTTGGAGATGAAATAAAAAGAAAGAAAGAAGTATTGGGTGCTGGAGAGTTGGCTCAGAGATGAAGAGTGTGCAATGACCTTGCTAAGTACCCAAGTTTAGTTCCAGCACCCATGCTGGGCAGCTCACAACTCTCTGTAATTACAGGTTCAGGGCATCCAATGCCTCTGAATCCTAGAGTACCCCAATTCTTGTCCACAAACACATAATTTAAAAATTAATCTTTTAACAATATGCTAACAGATATGAAGAAAATCCCTCGAAAGGTTAGAAGATAACTTTGCAGAGCATAGCAAAAAGGCAAGAAAAGAAGAAACCAGGAGAAGATGATAAGGGAGCTAGCAAAAACATAAGCGGAGGCACAGTGGCATCTGCCCATAAACCGTGCACGTGGGAGGTGGAGGCAGAAGGATCAGGAGTTCTAAGCCAGCCTGGGCTACATGAGATCCTGTCTCAAAAAGCAAAATACTAACTTAAAAAAAAAAAATCCCTCCCCTACTGAATGCTCCTCTCTATCAAATACACCTACCCAGAGAAGCTACAACGATGAAGCGGAAGAGAGGGTGGGGGGTAGGTGGTGGCAGTGGCAGACAAATGACAGCATATGCTGGCAAGGATAAGGGTGCAGGGAAAGAGGAACCATTGACACTGTTGACAGAATGCTAAGCGGCTCAGCTACTATGGAAAAACTAAAGCCAGAACGGCCACAGGGCCCAGCTGCACCATTCCTGGGAATGTACCCAACGGAACCCAGGTCTGCACGCCACAGGGCTCCACACACCCATTCACAACAACCAAGACACAGAGCCAGGCTAGACAGAGCAGTGGGTACAGACCACGTGAGTCAGACAACAGTCTTGTTTAGCTGTAAATAAGAGTGAAACGACAATGCTTGCAGGAAAGTGATTGTGACGGGAGAGCACCAAGCTGAGTGAGATAATGCAGATTCAGAGACAGATACCACGTTTCCTCATGGCGAGCGTCTAAATTTAAATGTAACAGACTACATGCACAGGTGATGGGCCTGTGGACTATGAGAGGGGAGGAAGAGGTCTAAAGTGGGGGGGAAGCAGGAGGGCGAGAACTGGCATCTTGTTTTCTTTCATGTAGAATCCAGATTTAAATGCACACACACCTATGCATACAGGCACACGTATGCACATACACACATGCATACACGCAGACACACACACATGAATGCACACACGCGTGCACACACAGAGGCTCGAACACACACACACACACACACACACACAGAGGCTTGAACACACACACACACACACACACACACACACACACACACACACACACAGGACAAGAAAGCTGAAGGGGAATATGTGGAGAGCACGGAGGAGAAGAATAGGAGTCAAATAAGAATGACGTGTCATGATATGTATTTAGAGAGAGATGATGAAACTCTCCTAATGAAACTTGTTATCATGTATAACTTTATCACTACTTAAAACATTAATTAAGAGGGCCAGCGATGGGGCGGCTCAGCAGGTAAAGGCACTTGTCACCGAGCCTGATGACCAAGGTTTGGTTCCCAGGTGCTATGTGGTGGAAGGTGAGGTTCAACTTCTACAAGCTGTCGCCAGACTGTTATACCTGTGTGCCACGGTGTGCTCACTCACATGAATGAACACACGTGTACACACACACACACACACACACACACACACGTAAGTAAATAAATAAATAAATAAATAACAGACCAAAAATGCACAGGATATCCAACATTTGGGAGATGCCAGAAAAGTAGAAAAAAAAAACATAACAAGGAGAAAATAAACAAAAAATGCATTAACAGCAGCGTCTCCTGGAAACAGAAAATCCCAGCAAGAACCTCGTTCTAGAAGCGTGGCTTGGATTTGTTTGAAGGCTGGGAAACAGCTCTGAAGTAGCTGTGGGGGAAGCCCTCGGTGACATTCCCAGCACCGCCAGGGGAAAATGTGCTCCTGTTCATCAGCCTCTAAACTCAACACCGCTCCCTACCTCTGTTTATTCTAGTGTCAAGAGGGAGCCCGGTGACCTTCATGAGTGTGTGTGTGCATGTGTGTGTGTGTGTGTGTGTGTGTATGTGTTTGTATGTGGAGGGGTACTGTGTGATATATCATGGTGTATGTGTATGTATGTGTATGTAGGAGTGCTATGTAATATGTTGTGGTGTGTGTGTGTTTATGTGTATATGTATGTATGTGTTTATGGGTGTATGTCTGTGTTGTGTCATGGTGTGTGTGTGTGTGTGTGTGTGTGTGTGTGTGTGTTTAGAAGCTCTACTACTGAGCTAGTCCTTACCGACTCTTTCTCTCTTTTCTCTATTTGTGTTTTTATATCGTTTAGGGCTGGGGAAGGGACCCAGTAGAAGTTACTATAAATTTGTGGGGTCCCATTAGAATTGCTACATTACTGAAGAAATGGGGGTCCCTTCTTGGGGTTCTTAGACTCATTAATAAAAGAACTTAAAAACAGGCTCAAAAGGAAGCCTATCAGAGCTAAACAAACAAACCAACCCAGGCCAGGTGAGCTGCCTGGAGGAGAGAGAGGAAAGAATTGGACTGACACTGACATGGCAGCCATCCCCACAGAGGGGAGAGGAGCTTTTGGGGGGAAGAGAGACATGGTGTGGTTTTCTGAGTAAACCAGGAAAGTGGCAGGCTGACTACAGCTCTGTATGCTCCTGCGGGCTGGAATTCTGGGAAGGAAAGGTATGGTATTATCTCATTAAATGGGTAAGCACTCCTCCAACCTCGTTAAGGCAACCTGCCTTCCTGAGGATGGTCCCTTGGGGTGATGAGCTTGCCCTACTGCAGGAACTCTTAAGGGAGGAGACGATGGCATGCCTCCATCCAGGGGTAGACCCCACTCCTTCCCTCTAGGCCTCCAATGCGCTCTATCAGTCCTACAGGGAGCTGCATTCCCAGCCTCTCAGTTTGTATCTCCTGATGCTGCAGTCTCTGTTCCCACGCTAAGCCTTTCTCCACTAAGGTCCGTCCTTTGGTACCCAGCCTCCTTCCTACTGCCATTAGCCCTCCCCTGGTGTTCAGACTCAGGACTAACATGCAGCTGTCCTTTGGTACCTTGTCCCCTCACCTTGCCATGTGATGTTTTTCCAGATATAATTTTGTAGTCCTGGACATTCAGCAAGGGGGGCAGTGATTCTCAAATCTCATTTGTCTATTTCTCAACTTTTTTTTCTTTAAAAAAGTTACAATCCACAAAAAGAAAACCATTTCTTTTTCTTTGCTCGAGACAGGGTAGACAGGTTTCTCTGTGTAGCCCTGGCTGTCCTGGAACTCACTCTGTAGACCAGGCTGGCCTTGAACTCACAGAGTGCTGGCTGCTTCTGCTTCCTAAATGCTTGGATTAAAGATGAGTACCACCACTGTGCTGCTTTTGTTAGTTAGTTGGTTAGTTAGCTAGTTTCTAAGACTTTAGTTTTTTTTATGTGTAGTGTTTATGTCTGTGCGTCATGTATGTGCTTCATGCCCAGCAGGCTAGAAAAGGGCATTGGATCCCCTGACATTCAAGTTACTGACAGTTGTGAGCCACCATGTGGATGCTAGGAATTGAACCTGGGTCCTCTGGAAAAACAGGCAGTGCTCTTAATTGCTGAGCCATCTCTCCAACTCTGGGAAAATATTTCTATATCAGGCTTTCTATGTATGTGGCAGAGCCAAAATTTTGCAAAACTAACTAACCCTTGACCCTGAGTGAGGGGTACAATGTAACTGTTTTTACTTCTAGTCTATCCCCCTCTTCTGGTTGAGAGAATTTTATCTCAATGCACTGAAAGTAAATCTCTCTTGATCTCAATGTCTGGAGATGGGACACTGTTGGAGTTGAAAAATAAAGGCTTTGTGGACAAGAACAAAACCACACAGTTCTATATGGTCAAGCCCACCAGGTATTTCTTTGATGAGGGCTATTTCTCCTTAGGTGATTATGAAAACGCGGCGCAAGACTGAGAAACTGGCTAGTTTAGGGTTATCAGAGTTACCTGGAACATTCTACATAGAAGATTCTCAACTGAGGAAGAGACTTTGACACCCAGGGTTCAAAGAGGGGAAAAGTGAATTTAGGGAGGACAGCGGAGCTGTGAGTGGTCTCTGTAATTTGAACAATTATGTTTAATACTCTAATTTCATATTTGGAATGCAAAAAAAACCCCACCTTACTGTTTTGTAGTACATATCAAAGGTGAGTAGTAAGGAAGAAGACAGGGAAATTTTGGGGGGAGCAGGGCAGGGAGTGGTTTCATTGTGTAACCTTAGCTGGTCTGGAACTCACTGTGCTGTGACCAGACTGAGTTGGTCTCGAACCCTCTGTTTCCTGGTGCTGAGATGAAAGGCACACACCACTGCACCCAGAACCAGGAGAATTGAATGCAAACTCTAGGGGTCAATTACATGTTTAAGCTCCCATTTAGGGGTTGAGGCATAGCTTGCTGGTAGAGTGCTTGCCTCACATTCACAAAGCTCTGCGTTCAATCCCTCACACTGTATAAACTGGCTGTGGTAGGACATGATTATAGCTTTAGCAATGGGGAAGTAGAGGCAGGAAGAGCAGACATTTGAATTCAAGGACAGCCTGGACTCTCTGAGATCTGTCTCAAAAGTAAATATTTCTTATGCCCTGACAGTTCATGGTGCCTGGGGAAAGGGCGTCAGTTTCTTCAGTGGTGTGGCTATGCTCCTCCCGTACTAACACAGGAAAGCCTATTTAAACTCAGTGGAACACACACACACACACACACACAGACACAGACAGGCACACAGAGACACACAAACACATATGCAAACAGACACAGAGAGAGACAGACAGAGACAGAGAGACACACACACAGAGATAGAAAGACAGAGAGACACACAGATACATACACACACACACAGATAGGCAGACAGACAGACACAGAGAGAGACACAGATACATATGCACACAGAGATAGAGAGAGAGAGACAGACAGACACACAGAGACACACAGAGACAGAAAGACAGAGTTACACAGAGAGACACACAGACACATATGCACACAGACAGAGAGAGAGAGTGGGGGAGGAGCTAGCGAAAGAGATAGAGACATACATAGAGACACACAGAGACACATAGATACACACACACAGAGACAGAGATAGTGATAGAAAGACAGAGAGGCACACAGAGACAGACAGACACATACCACAGAGAGAGAGAGAGAGAGGGAGAGAGAAAGAGAGAGAGAAGCAGAGACAGAAGACAGAAACAGAGGGGAGAGGGAGAGAGAAAACACAGGAGAGCAAGGAGACACTTTTGAGGAGAAGGCTGTGGAATGAGACAAGGTAACAGGGAATGTAAAGGACTAAAATTTATTATATACACTATGAAATTGTCAAATAATTAAATAATAAAATAAATAAACCCCGTTTCTATGAGATGGGAATTGCATCAAACTAAGAATCAAGGGGAGCTATACAGCCTTGACTCTGAGCCATCACACTAAGGACCACGATGAGGCTTTAAGACTGGCAAGTCCAAACTGCCTTCCATAGCAGTGGGCGTGCCACAGCAGAACACTCTACAGCACCGCCTTCCATAGCAGTGGGTGTGCCACAGCAGAACACTCTGCAGCACCGCCTTCCATAGCAGTGGGTGTGCCACAGCAGAGCGCTCTGCAGCACTCTTTCTTTGTGACCCCACTCTCCCTGAGATTTTGCTACTTGTAGAGTTCTAACTTCTCGAAACTCGACTGTGGGTCACAGAGGTTCAGAGTTGCAGATGGTTTTCAAGTTCATCTAGCTACATTTCCCCAAAAGGAAATGAAGAATCAGACAGACTGGCTTACCCAAGAAGACCCAGTTGCTAAGAGGCGAAACAGGAAATAGAATTCTGATCTCGACCTCTACTCTACTGCTTGCTGCAGGACCCCAGGGTTGTGGGGATGCACCCAGCATCCTGCTTCTCTTCAGCCACCGGGACTGTTATTTGGAACAGACATTTATATGTTGGTGACAAACTCTAAACACAGCCTCAAAATTCATTCATTTCTTTTAGTTGACTTCTGTAACAAATGCAGATGCTAATGGCAAGAACTTACTGGAAAGGGGACAGCTGATTCTTTGAACTTTCAACAGACACTGAAGATCTTCTTTGTACTGAACATGTGCTGCGTGCTATTGTGCAAAAGAACCTGGGTTCAGTTCTCTCTCTCTCTCTCTCTCTCTCTCTCTCTCTCTCTCTCTCTCTCTCAGATGTGTATGTGTAAGAGGACAATTCATCAGGATATCATTTATCAAGATCCAACTACCTTTTAAAGATTTATTTTTATGTATATGAGCACTCATGAATAATATATATTATGTATATGTACATTATGCAACATATATATGGAGAGAAATAAAGAAAATGGCTTTATTTCATCGTGTGTGTGTGTGTGTGTGTGTGTGTGTATATGTGTGTGTGCACACACGTGTGGGCATGTGAGCGTGTGTGCACACACATCAGATGCATCCCTGGTTCCCAGAGGTCAGAAGATGGCATTAGATCCCCTTAAACTGGAGTTATGGATGCTTGTGGATCATCATATGGATGCTAGGAACTGAACCAGGTCCTCAAGAACAGCCACTGCTTTCAACCATTGAGCCATCTCTACAGGTCCCTTGGTTGTTTGTGTTTTGAGACAGGGTCTCTCTTGTGGGTTTAGAAGTCAGTAAGTATGCATAGGCAGGCCTGCCAGTGAATCTTAGGGATCCTCCTGCTTTTGTCTCCCTAGTGCTGTGTGTGCTACCAAGCCTGGCTTTGTTTGTTGTTTGTTTGTTTGACATGAGTTCAGGGATGCATGGCAAACAATAGGGTGACGACTGTGCCATCTTCCCAGGTCAGGTCGTGGTTTCTGATATCAGGAAAGATTGGATCTAGCAAAGGGGAAGCCAGAGGACAGCATGTTGTCATCAGAAGGGGAGCAGTGCACCGGGGCGGTGTGGAGAGACGGCACAGGGCTGCGTTAGGGGAGTCTGGGGCTCTGTGTGTGTGTGTTTTCCTGTTCTGGTAGGCCACAGGTCTTAAAGGGGCTTTCAGATCATCCACCTGGATGCTCAGGGTTTGCCCATTTGAATAAACATTGTTGCAAACCTCTGGCAGATATTGCAGACTCAAGACTAGCTAGATATTAATAAAGTGGGACTAATAACCGGGTGGTGAGATTAAATCACCAATGATTTGTTTAGCTTTAGTTTTTTCTTTTTTGCTTTTTTCTTTTAGTTGTTTTTGTTTGTTTGTTTGGGTTTTTTGTTGTTTTTTTTATTTTTGTTTTTATTTTTATTTTTTTTGAGACAGGGTATCTCTCAATAGCCCAGGTTGCCCTGGATGGAACTCACTATGTAGCTCAGGTTGCCTTTAACTGTTGTAATTCTGCCTTAGTATCTAAAACACTGTGAATAAAGGCAATGCATTATTTCCCCTGGCTACAAAGCTATTCTAAAATGTACCCAAAATGCTGATGGTTAGAGGGGGTTGTCAGAGACACCAAGAACAGTACGGTAGGGGTAGAGATATAGCTCAGCTCAGCTCAGTGCTTGGCTGCTTGTAGTGGCTATTCCTGGTTGTCAACTTGACTACGTCTGAAATGAATTACAATCCAGAATTAGAAGGCTCACCTGTGGCCCTAATCTGGAGGCTGAGAGATACAAGTTTCTGACCTGAATCTTGGCATAGAGACCTTGAGGAATAGTGGCTACGAATCCCACAGGATTAACATAGAAAGCTCTGAGTTCAAGGTCATCCGGGGTTAAAGGTGTGGTGGCACACACCTTTAACCTGGGCCACACTTTTTGCTGGAGACGTATATAAGGACATTGAAAGAAGGAAAGCTCTCTCTGCTTCGCCTGCTTGCCTTGTGGGACTGAGCAATTGCTGGATCCTTGGACTTCCATTCACAGCTGCTGCCGTGACTGTTGTTGGGAGTTGATTGTTGGGAGTTGGACTACAAACTGTAAGTCATCAATAAATCCCTTTACTACATAGAGACTAAGTTCTGTGACTCTAGAGAACCCCTAACTAAGACATATTGGTACCAGTGACGGTGATCTGAGGCCTTGCTAGTTCTTACTACTCTAAATTAATTCAGCTGATTTCGGTGATTGATCACAGGCTTGTGTGGGTATGTCTGAGGTTCCAGGGAAGGGTCTGTAAGTCAACATCAACCTTGAGGCTGAACTCTTATTATCCCACCCTGCTCCTGAGTAACCTCTCCTCTTGTCAAACTCCTAAGGTTAGATACTTCTATATGAGTAAAATATAAATAAATAAAAGGGGTCCTTGCCTGGTTCTTTCCCTGACCCTGTTGGATGAGCAAATGGCCCATGGGACAGCTGGCCTGAAGAGTCTGACGGAAGCTGACACTGAGAAACAGGGGTAAATACAGGGGTCACTGGCGGGGAGAACGAGGCCCAGGATGGGTTGAGGTGGTCAAGAAAGCCCATGTGGAGCTTCTGTGTAGACCTCACTGTCCAGCAGTCCACTCTCTAATCACCTTCATTGCTGAATTCTCATGGTACTACTTTATTTTCCTTTATGTGCATGGATGCATATCCCTGAGTGTATGTGTGTGCACCTATGTGAAGGAAACCTTGGAGGTCAGAAGGTATCAGAGCTTCCAGACCTGGAGTATAGGAGGTTGTAAGCCACACATGGGTCTTGGCAATCAACCTTGGGCCCTCTGCAAAAGCAGTAAGAGCTCCTAACTGCTGAGCTCAACCCATCACTGACTCCTTAACTGACCTAGATGATCCACGTGTCACCTAGGGTTTACCCTGGCCTCCCAGCTGAACCAGAGCACTCCTATGTCACACTGCTATTTCTTTCCTTCTCCTCTCCTGAGATAGGATGTCACTCTGTATGCCAGCAGGCTGACCTCAAATTCATGGTGATCCTCCTGCCTCAGCCTCATGGGAGCTGGGATTACAGGTGTGAGTCACGTCGGGTCCCTGTTTCCTTTAATGCCCAGAATGTTCCCATTCGTTCCTGCTGCTCCCTCTGCCTGGAAGATATTTCTACTCCCCCAGCCGGCCATCAGATGAGTTCTACTCACAGAACAGGTCCTCTGATTTGGAATTCACCCCCTCAGAGAGGGGTCTATCTAAAACAAATTTCCTGGGGTAGCTTGCTAGGAGGAATTTGTACGTTAACAAAACACTTCTTGTAACTATAATGACATAATGATATGCATAAGCCCTACCCCCAGCCATAAGCCCGAGTCAGGGTCACTGCTGTATCTCTCTGTATCTAGTACCAAGACTTGGACATGCATGTTATTGATGTTCTATAAACACTTTCTTTTTGGAAAGGAGGCTCACAGAGTGAACCAGATTTAATTTATTGACAAGAACCATAATAGTGATTGCTTAATTCAGGCACGAGACTCTGGTTAATGATGGCTCTCTGGGGAAAGCCAGCTCAGGTCTCTTGTAGGCACTACTTGTCCACAACACCAGTGCTCACACCTGCCATCTGCATCATTGGACCCCTGTGACGAGTTAAGGGTGGAAGATGAACATTAACTGGGTATGGTGGGACACGCCTATAACCCCAGAACTGGGTGGCTCAATCTGGCCCTCCATGACACCTTGTCTCACAAAACCAAAACTCCAAAGAAAAAGAAACAAATGGATGAATGAATGAATGAATGAATATGGAGGTAACTCAGGCATGGTTGTGCATACTATTCCTGGAACCTAGTGGGTGGAGGTGGGAGGATCAGGGATTCAATCTGGGCTACAGGAGACCCTGTTTCGTAAAGAAGAAAAAAAGTAAAGGGAAGAGAGAGAGAAAGAAGGAAGGAAAGAAAAATGGATGCTGTCTAGAAAGCCATCAATTCTGTACAGAGCTCCATATGGATGTATTATCTAAGTGGAACCAGCCATCTGTGTGAACACTGCTGATTCTCAACATCAATCATCCCAGAGCATTCTCTTGTTCTGTGGAACACAACAGCAGTCGTCCCCTCCCCCACCTCCCAGGGGCCAAGGCTCTCAACCAGTTCCTGGGTGATGAGCTGGACCTGTGGTTTCAAATACGAATATTTCACAATCGGTGCAAACTGGGTGGGGGTCAAACTCCAAAGGCCTTACAAGAATGTCTCTTGCTCTGTGCTGTTCAAGTCCTCTTAAGGTCATTTTTTTTTTTTTTTTAAGTCCACATGATGATTTTCAGAAGCCTGTTTTCTGATAAGAAAAAACTGTTAAGAGAACTTTCTATGTATTGCTGCTCCTTGAAACACTTAACATGAATTGAGCCATCAGATGATGCCCCCAACAAGCCCGTGAGGTCAGTGCTTCAGCCGTCATCTTTAGAGCTATTGGCAAGTAATAGATTAGGTACCACACCCAGGTCACAGTGGGCAGGTGGTGGGGCCAGGACTCAAACCCAGGCTGTTGGTCTGGACATATTTGTATAGGGTGGACCAAACAGCATCAGTCATTTCTATCAGCCCTGTCCCAAGCATTCTCGAGGCCCACCTGATATAGCACAGAGGGCTCCCTCTCCCTCCCTCCCTGAGCAATGAAGAGCCTGATAAGGTTTGACTGGAATCAGTCTTGAGCACATGGATATCATGAAGCTTGCCCAACATGGGGCCCCGAAGTGTGCCTCTACCTGCCAGGGGTGTAGATGGCAGAGTCTGAAGCAGATCATTTTGGGAAGGGGGAGAGGGAAGGAGGGAGAGAGAGAGAGAGAGAGAGAGAGAGAGAGAGAGAGAGAGAGAGAACAGCCCAACTCTATGTAAAAAACAAAGCTTACTCTTAATAAGCTGTCCGAGGCAGTGTTCATTTCCCTTTACAGTTGAAGAATGGGGGTCTAGGGTAGCTGAGATGTTAAGTAACTTACTTACAATCCTCCTGCCTCCACTTCTGAGTGCTGGGATTGCAGCCACACCTGGCTGAATAAACACTTTTTGAAGTTTTAATGAGGTAACGACACTATAAGTCTTTTAGCAGACACCTAGCACTTTGGTGTGAGCTGCCTGACGTGGAAGCTGGGAATTGAACTTATGTCCTCTACATGAGCAGTGCACACTCTGAACCAGTAAGCCAGCTCTCTAGCCCCATATCATGTATCTCGGATTTGCTCATTAGCTACAGGAGTCTAAACTCCACAAGGACAGAACTTTGAGGTAGATTCACCTTCTCTGTTGCTATAGAACAGTAGTATAGAACAGCTACGGAACTTACATGTAGCCCACTCTGGCCTCAAACTTGTGGCAATCCTCTTGCCTCTGCCTCTTGGGTTCTGGGATTGCAGACATGAGCCACTGTGTCCACTTTGGTTTGGTCTGTACTTAATCCTCATTTTCCAGCCAAGTGGCCCACACATAGTTGGCACATGAAAAAAATGTTCTTTGTTAATTGATCTTTAATTGGGGGATTTCTCACAGAGAACTTGGGTATCTGGAGTTCCTTAAAGATTTGGCAACTCTAGTCCCGGGAAGTTGAACTTTCAACACACTTCAGTTGCCACCAGGCTGTATAATCTAACCAGCCAGTTTTGCTCCTTTTCGTTATCTGTCTTTGAACGTGTGTCCCGTGTGACCAGGGCTTCAGTTGCTTGTTCTCCACACAATGAGGAACCTCTGAGGGCAGGAAGGATGGCTTGACAGACCTCTGGAGGGCCGAGTCTAGACTAAAGTTGAGTTGTGGGCTTTTGTGAGAGGTTCAATGTAGTAGGTTCTAGGACTTGGCCTTTAGCCAGAATCATTATAAATGAGAGACTGCCCTGAGATAAAATATATGTCAGGCTGAGGAAGCACATCAGTTGCAAAACACTTGGTCCGCACAAGGCTCTAGGTTTAATTCCCAATATCAATCAATCAATAATCAAATACCAGTTTAGGAAAAACAATACATGCCTTCAAGATTACTGAGTACCCAAACTCCTAGTTTTCATGGAAGCAGATTGGTTGTCCCACTGCCCAGTCCGGTGCCGATGCAAATTTGGTAGAACAAGGTGAGTATGTCTCCTTACTCATTCCATGCATCCAGCACTAACAATTGTATAAATCAAAAGCAACTGTGCAGCTCTGAGCGTTTGCACACGCACATGACTGGGAACTCCCACACAAGTGGAGCTGAGCAGCCCAAGACAGGTTGAAGGGCCCCTCATGGCTCCCTAGCAGATCTGCCTGCACACCCTTTCTACTCCTGCACTTGGGTTTTGTTGTTGTCTTGTTTCTTGCCTGCTAGGATTTTTTGTCAGTCGTGGAGGAAACCATAAATCTCTCACAAAATTGTTCAGAATGTAGCCTGGCGTGGTGGATCATGCCTGTAATCCCAACTCTGAGAAGGCTGAGGTAGAAGGAATATTGCGACAGAATTCGAGGTTAATCTAGGTTACACAGCCAGTGCCAGGCTAGCCTAGGACGGAGTGGGTCTCTGTGCTAAAAGGGGAAAAAAGTTCATACGGTTTGGAACGCTTAAATGGACGGATGCACTCAACAGGCGGTGTCCCACTCGCCAAGATGGATCCTTTCCCGAGTCAGTGGTCTGGCTGAGCCGGACCGCTCTCTCCCTCCTTCCCAGAGCAAGCCGGCAGGCAGTACAGGGCAGCCCCAGCCGGAAAGCAGCTTCGGTCTCGGTCCCACCCACAGCCCCGCGGCACCAGCTCCTCCAGCCCCGGCCAGGGTGGGGACGGCCGCGCAGTCCTCCTTCAGATCCTCTACAGCCCTGCCGGCCTACCTTGCCACCGGTGCTTAGAATCTGCCAAGGCCACGTCTCCACGCTCCCGAACAGTGAGTTCCTGATCATGCCCAACATGGTGACGCCGTGGGGTCTGGACGATCGAGCGTACACTCAGTGGCAGCAAGGTCCACAGGGCGAGGGGCAGTGAGCGCGTGAGTAGACAGGAGACTGGGGCGGAGCTGCGGCGGTCTCCGCCCACTGGGCGACACCGGGCGTGGCCTGGGCAGGTCCTCAAGACTCCACCCACAGGAGCCCAATCTGCTGGGTGGGGCGCCGGTTCAAGCCTCATCTCACTTCATATATACTTTCCTTAGTCACCCTCTTCCTACCTCACTGCCTTGCTCAGGCGATTAAAAAAAAAAATGTGTTTGTTATTTTGTGACCGGATCCTGCTATGCAGTCTAGGCTGGCCTGACGATCCCTCTGCCTCAGCTTCTGGAGGGCTGGGCTTGCAAGTGATCACGGTCACTCTTGGCTTCATCTTCTAAGGGGATGGAAAAACCACTCTTAACCAGTTTCTTACTGTTTTCTTTTTTAACTTTGTCTTTTTTCGTTTGGAGGACAGGGTCTCAGCATAGTCCAGGCTGGCCTGAAATTCACTGTGTAAACAGGGTGGCTGGGAATTCCTGCTGTCTTCCTGTCTCAGCTTCCTCCGAGCTGAGGATACAGGTGGGCGTCACCATAACAAGCTCTACAATGCATTTAAAAATGGTTTGACTTTAAACTGTGTGTGTGTGCACACACACTAGTGCGTTGTATTCCCCTGAGAGCCAGTATCACAGGATTTCCCAAAGGTGGGTGCTCGGAACTGAACTCAGATCCTCTGTAAAGGCTGAGCCATCCCTCCAGTCCCAACAGCGTATTTATTAATCACAAGTTTCACATTACTTGCCCAAACAACAGCTCATTCAATCCCCTTACAACCTAACCGATTTTGTCACGATTTGTTTTCTTGAGTACTTGTTTCTTGCCAAGTACTTTATAAATATTAATCTGTAGTCTAGTAGCACTAATATACACACATCACATAGTGTCACAGATATGGGTACTACTAGGTACCAGCAATCTGCACATATCACACAGTCCTGGTATCACAGATGAACACGTACTCATACTGAATAGGAGCAAAGTGCATATGCAAATGACATGCAAATGATAGACATAAACTATCACAGTGAAGCCTATTGTTTTGTACGCTATCTGTTCTGGTCAACTTGACACAAGCTATCGTTATTTGAGAAGAGGAACCTCCATCAAGAGCATGTCTGCATCAGATTGCCTGTCAGCAAGTCTGTGGGGCAATTTCTTGATTAACTGAGGTGGGAGGGCCCATCCCACTGTGGATGGTGTCGTCCCTTAGCAGGCAGTCCCTAGTTGTTAAGAAAGCAGATTAAGCAAGAGACATGAAGAGCAAGCCACTAAACAGCACTTCTACAGGGTTCTGCTTCAGTTCCCACCTCCGGGTTCCTGCCTTAAGTGATGGAATGTGACTGTGTGTCCATTGTGTCCAAGCGTGGGGCATTGTAAGAAAACAATAAACCCTTTCCTCCTGGAACTGCTTTGGACATGGCGTTTTATCACAGTAGTGGAAACCCTAACTAAGATAGTAATAATAATAGTAACAACATATTATTAATATATAATTTTGTAGATTATATAGTAATATTTTACACAATATCACACATATTATATGTTATTATATAATTAATAATAACATTATTATTATAATAACAATATATCAATAAAAGCAGAGGGAGAAAGAGAGGAAGCCTGAATCAAAATAAACAGGTTTTCCAAGCTACTGAAAGCTTGTGGTTTGTAACATCCTCCTGACCCCTTAGGAATGGACCCTCTTTTACCCCTTTGTATCTGGCTTCTCTGAAAGGCCACTTCAAACCCTGTGTCTCTGTGACCAGTGGAACAGGTGCCTCTTTGTTCTAATGTCGTGCCCATATGACATTTGTTCGTGTTCCTTCAACCTGATGGCTGAAATGGCTTAAGTTGGCTGCTGCTTGAGCTGTGATCTGAATCGCCCATTGTGTGTAGCTGCTGAGGCAGCCGAGCATGTGTCTCCTTGACAAAGTTGCCTGAGCTAGACAGAAATCTCAGCAATGGTCATAACGATGCCCTCAAGTTTGGTGGAAAGAAATACTCACATTATTAATTGCATATAAAAGGGGGGCTTCCCTATAGCTTCATTACAGATTCCTACACTGGTGTAAAATAAGCTGCTATTTAATTATCTCATACTTTCTTTCTTGACTCTAAAATGCAGCTTACCTTAAGAGACACTGTTTTTATGTACCATCAAGAAAGAAACAAAATGTTACATAAGAAAAACGATGTCATTCTATTGACTATTAGATGCACCAACATACATTAAATTATAATTTAATTCATAGGAGAGTGTCATGTTGCTTTGTTTCTTTTGCTTGTTTGTTTGTTTAACTAGAAGCTCACCATGTGGCCCAGGCTAGCCTCAACCTTATTCTCCTGCTTCAGCCTTCTGAGTGTTGGTATTACAGGGATATGCCACCATGACTGGCTTGTTAGGTTGATTTTTTTTTTTTTCATTTCAATTGCTTTATTTCAAAGTAATAAGCCTATCGCATGTTACAAAAACATTTTATGAAAAATAATTTTTTTATACTAATGCTCATTTTTATTACAGTTTCAAAGAAGAAAATAGACAAAACATAATTTAAACAAAGGTTTGCTGTGAAAATTAAGCCTATATTTCATATTATATTGACATTTTATATTATATATTAACTCACAAACTCCTCATTCTTCAGAACCTACAAAAATGAAATTGGATGAATGACCTATGGTCAAAATTACAAAAATAACTGTAAGGTCAGCTATAGGCTTATATTAACAACTCCAGCTCCACAGAGGCAGACATTTTCTACAATGTCTTGGCTTGTTTTATTTTTTCTAAATCAGACATGCATATGAAGACAGATAATGAACAATTGCAGCCTTATTGCCCCAATTTACTGAAAGACTGGAAAAACAGGGTCATATAGGATATAGAAATTATTCTCAATTTTTTTTTTGTATTTTCTTTATTTACACGTACATTTTCCCTTTCCCATTTTGTTAGGTTGATTTTAAGAATATTTTTTCAAAGCTCAGGGTGGTAGTTTATGCCTGAAATTCTAGCACTCAAAAGCAGGAAATTTGAATATTCGAGCCATCTTGGGGGCATATACTGAGTTTCAGATCAGCCTAAACTACAAAATGCAGCTCTGCCTCAAGAATGAACTATCTAACTATCTAACTGGCCTAGATATGGCTCCGCAGTTGTTCTTGCTGAGAGCTGGGTTCCAGAACCCAAATGGAAAGTCACACTTATTTATAACTCTAGTCTTAGGAGATCCATCTTTCTTTTCTCTGCCAGGGCATCAGACATACTCATAGATATACAGGGAAACACACACACACACACACACACACACACACACACACACACACACGTAAATCCAAAAGGATAGACAAGTAAATAAAACCAAAAATATTTTTTCCTCCTCACAGTTATGTCTTCTCCCTCTCCTCCTCCTCCTCCTCCTCCTCCTCCTCCTCCT
>JADRCD010188844.1:2369-13776 GCA_019843815.1 Montemys delectorum | reverse complement strand
TCCTCCTCCTCCTCCTCCTCCTCCTCCTCCTCCTCCTCCTCTTTTTTCTTTTACACAAACTATACTGTTAAGAATAATGGGATGGACGATTGAGAGCTGGAAAGATGGCTCAGTGGTTAAGAGCTAATCTGGATTGATAGTTTCATGGGAATAAGACTAACCATGGAAATAAACCTCTGGGTAGATCTCTAAGAGAGTTTATAGATTGGATGAACAGAGTCAGGAAGAGCCACTCTAATAAGTGACACCATTCCTCCTGTGGGGGAGGGGAGAAGAAAGCTCTCTGAGCCAAAGCCTTCATCTCTCTGCTTGCTGACAGTGGACACAATATGACCAACTGCTTCATGCCCCTGACTCCATGTACCCTTCAACTGAGCCAAAACAAACTCTTCCCTTTTTAACATGCTTTTTGTGCTTAGACATCTTGTGTCTGTATCCAGAAAAGTAAGTAGCATAGTAGGATTGAAACGAAGGTGCTGCTGGGGGGTAGCCTTGCTGCCCTTACAACTAAGTTAAGCTTTTAGAGCGCAAAGCTCGACAAAGAAGGAGAACGGTTAATCAGAGAGATTGTTACAATGTATCCTGGTCAATGTGAGTTCAGGAAACCAGGAACTGGAGGTGTGGGAAAAGTTTAGTGTGGTGAGAGTTTAGAAAATGGTTGTGGGGCTGGAGAGAGGGCTCAGAGGTTAAGAGCTCTTCCAAAGATCCTGAGTTCAAATCCCAGCAACCACATGGTGGCTCACAACCACCCTTAATAAGATCTGACGCCCTCTTCTGGAGTGTCTGAAGACAGCTACAGTGTACTTACATATAATAAATAAATAAACCTTTAGAAAATGGTTGTACTCAATGAAGGTTCCTGCAGCCAAATTTCCCTCTGACCTTTTCCTGTCCTCTCGGTTTTCATATTTCTTCCTCTGATGCAAACCTTAGAAAGCACAAAGCGTTCCCCCAGTTTAATCATAGAAACTGGAACTCCATCTCCCCAAGGTTAGCCACAAGGCCCAGAAAATATCAGGTATTCCTAAAGAGTTTATCTTCATGGCTTCTAAATACTCATGTGCCCAGTCTTCCCGGGAGAAGCTTATTGCTGTGGGCTGCCATTGATGCAGAAACCTGTAACTGGCTAATGTGCTGAAAGTGAAAGCGGAGGGCTCAGGCCTATGTGGGACAGCCGTATCTCTCCCCCTCCCCAAGGCTCAGGGAACACTGAAGAAAAGGAGGAAGAATGAATCCTAAGCAGTAAGATGTCCTCTGGCTGCGACATGGCTATTTCTCAGCAACCCACTGGGCTGTGGTTATCTGCCCAAGACCAGCCTAATATTGGATCCCTCAGCCTGACGTGGCTTTAATCCCAGCACTCAGGAAGCAGAGTCAGTTGGATCTCCATGAATTTGCTGCCAGGGTGGTCTATGTAGAGAGTGCCAGGACAGCCAAGTTATACAAAGAACAGCCAGGGCAACACAGAGAAAAATCCTGTTGTGGCGCCTCCCCCCAAATAATTACTACAACCAAGGACCAAGAAGGGTTTGAACAGGCAGGCCCCTCTGGGGTTCCCCAATTCGTCTGTTTCATCAGCTCCCACTCATTTGCTCAGCCACATATTGACAGAGCTGATCCTGCTTTGTGTAGTTTGAGCATAAAGTTAGATAGTGTCTCTTGGGTCTTTGGGTCCTCCACCTGAAAGCTCCTGTGTCATGTAAAACTATGACAAAATGATTTTGTGATGCTTTTTCTCTTGTAAAGCTGCTCTTTGCTTATGGGGATGTCAGCCTCGATCCTTATGATGGGCAGGAGAGGGACCATCTGGAGCCTGTGAAGCAGCAGAACTCGTTCAGAACAGGAGGCTTCAAGGAAGGCACATCTGGAGATGGAGTGAAGAAAGGGCTGGAGTAGCAGGTCTGTGTCAAGCAGGACCCGTCAGAATTCTAATGAAGTAAGACCTTCTTGTTCCGATCCGACTAAAAAGTCACATGGGGAAACTGGGCTTGCTCTAATCTTAGCATTCAAGAGGCAGAGACAGGAGGATTGTTGTAAGTTCTAGGTCAGTCAAAGCTACGTATTGAGGATCCCTGCCCCCCCCCCCCAAACCAGCCCAGGAATGGTGTCTACACGCCTTCACTCCCAGAATTCAGGAGGCACAAGTGAGCAGGCCGATGTGAATCTGAGGCAAGACTGGCGTACGTTGTGAGTTCTGAGCCAGAACTCATAGTTAGTGAGTCTAGTCATAGTTAGTGAGAGTCTGTCTCAAAACCAAACCAAACTGAGCAAAGCGAAACAAGCAAAGCAAAGCAAAATAAAGCACCCTACCCCAAACCAAATGAAAGCCAATGCTAAACCAACCTAGGTCCTGTGGTCAGAGGACAGCAGAGCTGAGCTCAGCCTTATGTGGAGATAAGATGAGCAAAGACGGTCAAGTTACAGGCTTATCCCTTAGGACGAACAACAAGATGAACTCACTAGTACCCTCAGAGCTCCCAGGGACCCAACCACCAACCAAAGACTCTACATGGTGGGACTGATTGTTCTGGCAGCATGTGTATAGTAGAGGATTGCAAAGTCCATCATCAATGGGAGGAGAGGCCGTTGGCCTTGTGAAGGTTCTGTGCCCCAGTGTAGGGGAATGCCAGGGCCAATAAGTGGGAGAGGGTGGGGTGGCAAGCATGGGGAGGGGGGAGGCAACAGGAGTTTGTTCTTGTTCTGTTTGTTTGTTTGTTTTTTGGAGGGGAAACTGGGAAAGGAGAAATCATATGACATGTAAATAAGGAAAATATCTAATAAAAAATTAATGTAAAAAAAGAAGAAAAGTTACAGAGTTGTGTTGATTGAGCTTGATTAAAAATTATTTTTTTATTACAGTATGTGGGGTGGAGTGTGTAAATGTATGTCACAGGGCACATGTGGAGGTCAAGGGCAGCTTTGTGGAGTCAGTTCTCTCCTTCCACCCCTATGTGGGTACCAGGGATGGAATTCAGGTTGCCTGGCTTGTGCTGTAAGCACCTCTCCTGTTATACCCTCTGCCAGCCCTATGTGACCTTTTAGCCTTTATTCTTCCATTGAGAAATACCTCATCTCGAGCTATGCCCCCCCCCCAAAAAAAAAGAAAAAGGAAAGAACTGTTACAACCAAGGACTAAGAAGGGTCTGAACAGACAGGTCCCATGGGGCTCCCCCAGTTCATTCTGTTTCATCAGCTCTGACTCTTTTGTGCAGTCACATTCAATA
Source organism: Montemys delectorum (assembly GCA_019843815.1). Classification (NCBI taxonomy): domain Eukaryota; kingdom Metazoa; phylum Chordata; class Mammalia; order Rodentia; family Muridae; genus Montemys; species Montemys delectorum. Next base: position 10,552 of record JADRCD010188844.1, on the reverse strand, counting down.
TATCAATCACATCACATCACATCATATCATATCATAGCATATTATCATATCATACCATACTTCCTTTCAGGGTGTGCCATTTTATACTCTTTTCTCTGAATAGGATTGACTTAGAGAACTCTGTCCCATTGATAGAGCTTCCTACAGGTGGGTTTAAAGAAAAACCCACTCACATACATGAGGAAGTAAGGGTATGATATAAACAAATACTGGGATTCAATGGGCATCTCCAGGGGACTTCCAGCTTCTTGTGTCTGGGAACAAGAAACTGGGTGGAGCCACATGGGTACTAGCAGAAGCAGGGATGGCTTATTGCAAAGTGTATGCTTTTGAGGAGCAGGAGCCAGGTTAGACAAGGCCTTGTCTAAGAGTTTAAACAGCAAGTACTGTACCTAGGATTTGACCTCTGTGTTCTAGTGCATGAGTTTTTGAGGGTTTTCCTGTGCATACTGTTACATGGTGTACTGCATGTAACTTCGTTTATTTATTTATTTATTTATTTATTTATTTTTTATGTGTATGTGTACACTGTAGCTGTACAGATGGCCATCATGTGGCTGCTGGGAATTGAACTCAGGATCCCTCTTGCTCTGGCGTAATACGCTGTAGCTGCCTTCAGACGCACCAGAGGAGGGCATCAGATCTCATCACAGATGGTTGTGAGCCACCATGTGCTTGCTGGGATCCAAACTCAGGACCTTCAGAAGAGCAGTCACTGCTCTTACCCACTGAGCCATCTCACCAGCCCCGTAACTTCGTTTACTGCAGATCTCATTGCCTTAAATCTTCACGGGCTTCTTCCCTACTCTCCTGTCCCAGGCAAGCCGATGCAATCAGTGTAGATGCATTCTGACTAGGGACTTAGCTTCAGAAGTCCATGGGGTGGTTTGAATATGTTTGGCCCAGAGAGTGGCCCTATTTGGAGGTGTGGCCTTGTTGGACGAAGTGTGTCACTGTGAGGGTGGGCTTAGAGAGCTTTCTCCTAGCTGACTGAGGATACCAGTCTTCTCCTGTTTGCCTTAGGAACAAGATGTTGAACTCTCAGCTCCTCCTGCACCACGCCTGCCTGGATGCTGCCATGCTCCAGCCTTGATGATAATGGACTGAACCTCTGAACCTGTAAGCCCACCCCAATTGAATGCTGTCCTTATAAGAGTTGCCTTGGTCATGGTGTCTATTCACAGCAGTAAAAACTTAAGACAGTCCACCATCCTGAGATTCCCTGAATTTCAAAGACGTCATGAAGCAGAAGTCACAAAATTGATAGACAAAAATTAATTAGTCTACAGCTTGAGAAAAATGAAGAGAGGGGACAGACACTGGCCCCTCCATTATACACACGTGTATATACACACACACACTCACTAAAACATAATTTAAAAAATGTAAAACCCATGCTATGCCAATGGCCCAAATCCTTCTCTCTATATGACAGAAAAGCTTCAACCCTTAGTGTACTAGCACCACTGAGGCGATAAAGTTCCTTTGCTCCAGTCTATCTCCTTCTGGAGTTGTTCTCTCTCTCTCTCTCTCTCTCTCTCTCTCTCTCTCTCTCTCTCTCTCTCTCTCTCTCTCTCTGTGTGTGTGTGTGTGTGTGTGTCTTTCTCTCTAAAATAAAACAATGAAGCAATGATTCGAACCCCCCCACTGGGATGCTAGAACAAGGTCTATTTCCTTTCTAATGAAGTCTCTCTCTTTTCTTCTATTCACATGTCTGTCAAATTCTTTTTTTTTTTTTCTGAGATACAAAAACTTGGGACCATTTGGAGGTACCAGATCTCAGCTTTTCATTGGCATCAGCATCATTTGAGTAGATTTAATGCAGATTTCTTGGCTACACATCAGAATCTCTGGTGGAAACCACAGGACAATTGAAGTTTGGTATTAAATAATTAGTTAATTAATTAAATGCTTTTTGTGAGAAGATTTGCTAAAGTCTAGGCTGGTCTCAAAGTTGCGAACTTGTGAGGTATTGGAGAATAGCTTTGAGCTTTACCATTTACCACCCAAATTTTTTTTCATGCTTTGTTTTGTTTTCTGGATGACAATGCACACTTCAAAATAAGCTAGATTTGGTGGCGCACACCTTTAATCCTTGCATTGGAGAGGCAAAGGCAGGTGGATTTCTGTGAATTTGGGGCCAGTCTGATGTACACAGTTAGTGCCAAGACTACATGCATGGTAGAACCAGCCAAGAAAGAAACAAAGAAAGGAAGAGAGAGAAAGAGAGGGGGAGAGAGAGAGGAAGAAAAATTCAAAATATACTGAAGGATGTGTGTTGTGTGTTGTGTGATCTATTGTGTGTGGTGGGTGCTGTGTGGTGTGTGCTGCATGTCTTTTCCTCAGGAAACACAAAGACGCATCCATTCACCCCCGATAGGGGATGGACTGAACAAAGGGAGGGTTCTAAGTCTCGCATGGAGAGACAATGAATCTATTGAGGTTCTTTGTAGGAGCAGGGGTGACTGCAAGGCAGCTGTGTGCCTGAGAAGCTGACCTGCAGCATGGGAGATGACTCATGGGAGCAGTCAGTGCTCTTAACCACTGAGCCATCTCTCCAGCTGCATCACCAAGGAACTGCAGGGCGCCTCCCACCTCCCCTACCGTCACATGCTATGTGCATCCAGTCATGGCTCCCTGCAGCTGAGGTGCAGGAATCTCAGATGAGGGTCTGGTGACCCTACAGGGCAGGCAAGCATAGGGGATCTTAGCAAGCTGGGGCTCCACTGGGTGCAGGCTAGGCTCACACTCCTCTACAATGTTCTTGGGAACCTAGAAGCCTGCCTCTAGTGCATACACACCTCATCCTGAGTCACAGACTACGTTTATCTTCCCCTGAACAGCCAGAAAACTTAGATTCCATTCAATCCTGCTCCACTTACCCACCAAAGCCAGGTAGGAGAGTAGGAAGGCCCATCCAGCCTGAACTGGTTTTCTGTGTATGCACAGACAGATCAAAGTTTTTCCTCAAAGTGAACCTTTAGGGAAAATACTCTATATATCACATGCTTATGATTGTGTGTGTATATGATGAAACTTAGTGTTAAGGGAAGGGACATACACAGAAGGGAAAAATTTGGGGGAAGGTATCAAGACAGAGTTTTTCTGTGTAGCCCTGGCTGTCCTGAAACTTATTTGTAGGGCAAGCTGGCCTTGAATTCAGAGATTTGTTTGCCTCAGCCTCTGAGTGCTGCAGTTAAAGGGAGAGTGTTGTGACTACCAGGCTAGAGTAAGTAATTATAAAACGTAATTTACCAATTCAAATAGCAAATCAGCTGGAGATATGGATCAGTGGTTAAGAGCCTAGCCTGCTCTTGCAGAGGACTCAAGCTTAGTTCCCAGTATCCACACTGAGCATTTCATAACTGCCTGTAAGTCAAGCTCCAGGGGATCCAATGCCCCTAGCCTCCTCTGCATGAACTGAAAGTAAATCTTTGTGACTAGAGAGATGACTCAGTGGCTAAGAGTACTTAGTGTTCTTGTAGAGGACCCAGCTTGGTTCCCCAGCATCTACATCAGGTAGTTGACAATTGTCTGTAACCCTAGTTCTGGGGGCTCTGATGTCCTCTGGCCTCCATGGATTCCAGTACTCACTGGGTGCACATAAACTCACATAGGTACCCAGTCATACACATAAATTAAAAATAAATCTCAAAAAATGAAATAGCACACCATCTAAACTATGCCTCTAGTAACTAAACTCTCTTCTTGGAACCCCATAAAAGGAAGCTTTAAACCCCCAGAGTCCCCAAATATCTCGACAGCGTGTCTGACCTGCTTTGTCACTGTGTTTAACAGTCTTCTTGTTACTTTTACAACTTTGTGTGATTCCTTATTTCAGTTCTTTGAGCAAGAACCCAAAAAACCCTGGAAACATCCATCTCAGACCCTGACCATCAATGATATTTCTTCCCTCTTATGAAGAAATGCCAACTCAAATAACCTTAACCATCAACTTGACAGAGCAAATGGTTATTTGAGAAAGGAGTCTCAATTGTGGGATTCAGATCAAATTTGCCTGTGAGATACTATCTAGATTGTTAATTGTTGGAGATTACAGCCCACTGTGGCCAGCACCATCCCCTAGGCAGGGGACAGTGGGCTGCATGAGAAAATTAACCAAGCTTTAGCCTAGATGAAAGCCAGCGAGTTACAATCCTCCCTGGTTTCTGCTTCAAGTTCTTGCTGTCTTCTCTTGATGGATTGTGACTTGGATAAGTAAGTCAAGTATGCCCTTTACTTCCCTTAGGTGCTTTTGGACAGTGTTTAATAGAAGCAACAATAGAACACTAGATCAGGGCCCTATCTGGAATGAATAGACACACTCCACTCCATGAAGAAGGCTCATGGCTTAAGGCCACCATATCTGAAGAAGTTCAAACCACACAGAGAGACTACATGAAAAAACTTTTTTGATAATCCTAGGTGAGATTGGAAAGATTGTTCAGTAATAGAACATTTGCCCAGTAGTGCAAGATGGTGGCCCAAATACCCAAGATTCCCTTCTCTGGGAAAAGGTAAGCCAGTGCAGTCCAGAATTTGAGACAAGCAGGTGAAGAATTGCCTAGGCCAGCAGGGGCTCCCCAAAGTCCAGCCCAGGCCAGCAGGGCTCCCCAAAGCCCATATTTCACATGGTAACTTGTCCCTTACCTCTTTCTTGGAAGGTACTTGGATAATAATGAAATAAAACCATTTTGTATTTTTAAAATTTTAAAGAGAAGCAGAATTGCCTGACTTGATGGCTCAGACTTGTAATCCTAGCACTTGGGAGGTTGAGGCAGGGTGACAGGAGTTTAAGGCCATGTATATGCAGCTATGTAGCTACATAGCAAGATCAAGACCAGCCTGGGATACATAAAACTTTGTCTAAAAAAAAAGAGAGAAAGAAAGAAAGAAAGGAACAAAGAAACAAAGAAAGAAAGGAAAACAATGAGAATAAAACTGGAAACTTTCCTATTTTAGCCAGATGTGGTGGTGCATGCCTACAATCCCTGTGCTTAGGAGATGAGAGGCAGGGACCCTGTCTGTCTCAGAATTAAAAAATAAAATAAAATAAGCCTCAACCATTAAATCTTTGCAGTGACACTGAGAAGCAGAGAAATTTTATCGTCAGCAAGGTGAGGTAGCACACACCTTTAATTCCAGCACTAGGGAGACAGAGGCGGGGGAATCTCTGTGAGTTTGAGACCAGCCTGGTCTATATAATGCATTCCAGGACAACTGAGGCTGCATAGTGAAATTCTTTGTTTGAATGAATGAATGAATGAATGAATGAATAGAAACAATTAAAACTATCTGAAGAAGTGGCATCTTCACTGAGCTTAGGCTGAATTCTTGATTTATAAGATCCCTGAGAATAAGAAAAAGGGCTGCTGTTTTATGAGACTCATTTGAGGAATGAGTCACACAGCAACGACAATCAGAATGTTTGGTAAATCTGCACAATAGAGTTCAAAAGCTATACTCTAGGATAATTTCTGCTGTGTTCAAGAAAATTAGCACACTAGCTAAATAGACATTTTCTTAGGATTCCCTTCCATGTGTGGATCTAAATCAGGACCAGCCCACCCCCCCCCCCCCCAACACACACACACACACACACACACACACACACACACACACATTTTGGGTAAGATTTGAAGTAGGTTAAGCAGACTTTCAATGTTCTCAAGCTCAGTGTGGGGCCCCAGTTGTAATGCAACTCAGGGATGCCACCACTGCTCCCTGCTCACCCTATGGTCATGCAGGGGGAGCTTGGAGTCCTTCAGCACTAGATACACCTGATCTGGGCTTGAGTCTGGGCAGGGTGAGGGCATAGCTCCCTAAAGCAACATTCCAGGCATCCTGCTAGGCAGCACAGCCCAAGGGTGAGACAGTGAATGAATGCTGTATCACCCACATTCACCCACATTCGCCCACATTAAAATGCACACATATAGGGCTGGAGAGATGGCTCAGGGTTTAAGAGCACTGACTGCTCTTCCAGAAGTCCTGAGTTCAATTCCCAGCAACCACATCTCGGCTCACAACCATCTGTAATGGGATCCGATGCCCTCGTCTGGTGTGTCTGAAGACAGCTACACGTGTACTTACATAAAGCAAATATATAAATCTTTAAAAATGCACACATACAGATACATGGAAGGATGCACACATACAAGTACACACACACACACACACACACACATGCACACGCACACACACATGAATCTAAACATTCAGTCCACTTTATTTCTGAGAGCAAATGTGCTAGAACAACTATGTATTTCAAACAGAAGCTGCATTGTCTGTTTAGTAAGACAAACCACTACTTGAGGAGCAGCGGAGGGCACTGCTGCCTAGTTCCATCTTTATGTTCACAGTAGTATCACAAAAGCCAGACACCATTTGTTTGTTTTTATTTGTTTTTGTTTTTTTAAAGATTTATTTATTATTATATATATGTAAGTACATTGTAGCTGTCTTCAGACACTCCAGAAGAGGGCATCGGAGCTTGTTAAGGTTGGTTGTGAGCCACCATGTGGTTGCTGGGATTTGAACACAGGACCTTTGGAAGAGCAGTCACTGCTCTTAACTTCTGAGCCATCTCTCCAGCCCTGTTTTGGTTTTTTTTTTAAACCCTACTTTTTTCAAAGTTAAAGCAAATGAAACAAGACTATGATGAGACCATGATTGTCGCCGTCCGCCCTTTCCCTTCTTGAAGGGACTTTAAGTGACTTTCATTCTTTCCATGTGTGGTGAAGTAGCTCCCACACACCCCATATTCACAAAGAATATGTTCTAAGACTCCCAGTGAACCCCTGAAACCCCAGAGAGCATCAAATCTTATCTAAGCTCCGTGTCTTCTGACACATGTACATCTGTGATAGAGTTTAATTTGTAAACTAGGTATAAGAAGAGCTGATCAACAATAAAGGAGTCAGAGAGATCGCTCAGTGGGTCATGGTGTTTGCCATGCAATCCTGGTGACCCGAGTTTCGTCCCTGGAACCCACATAAAAGTGAAAGGGGAGAACCAACTACACAAAACTATCCTCTGATCTCCACAATGTACTGCAGCACCATGAACACCTTCATACACATCACCCTCCTACATCACCCCACACCAACCAACCAAACAAACACAATGAGATTAGCCATACAAATGTAGGTTTGATTTCAGCAAATGCCTTTTTTTTTTCTTTTCTTAAGTGGAGAATTTTATTTTATTTTTTTATTTAGGGAGACATTGTGCAACATTCAGCTTAATGCTGGTCTGCCTGAATTGCCACCATCTTAGGCTCTGAGGCCATTACTTAGTAAAATAAAGGTTATCTGGACACATGCATCCCAATTGCACAGCAGTTGATTTGGTGGACAGTTACTAAGTGACTGCTGGGCGGGTAGCACTCACAGCAGGGATCCACTGGGCATAGGGTACAGGGACCATCTGTATGTGTGACTCCTGGGTGGGTATCCCACAGCAGGGACCCACTGGGCGTAGGATACAGGGAACATCTGTGCCTTGAGGCAGGGCAGAGCAGGATGGTATGTGATTCCATCACACTACCTCCAATGCTGTATAGTTTGAAACTTATGAATTGTTAATTTCTTGAATTTTTCACTTAACTTTTGAGGGCAATGATTGACCACAGGTAGCTGGACACCGTGGGGAGTGAAGCAGTGGACAGGAGAGAGTCTCTCCTCTTTCTGAGAGGAAGGGGCAGGCTATTTCAAGGCTTCTAGACCTTCCTACCACAGTGTCTCTCACCACAGTGTCTCACCATCTTCACAGATCTGAAGGTTTTCCCAGTTTTCTACTTCAACACTCGATCATGGGCTTGACAAACACTGGTGGGTTAATGGACCACATAACGTTGCTGTGAGATGTGCAGGCCAGGGTCTTGAATAGTGACTAATCCACCATGGTTTGAGCTAGCTAGGAAGATGAGCCTAGGTCTCGAGGAAGAGACTAACACCAGTTTGTGAAGCCTTGCTCCAGGTGATGTTCACTTTGGTTTCTCCCATGGACTGGGAGTGGTTCTCCTTTTGCAAGGGTAGCAGGAGCGTTTGGCATTCTGGAGGATGGAGAGAGAGGAGCATTGGTCAGTCTGGAGGATGGAGAGGGAGGAGCATTTGTCAGTCTGGAGGATGGAGAGGGAGGAGCATTGGTCAGTCTGGAGGATGGAGAGGGAGGAGCATTTG
>JADRCD010188842.1:3415-16550 GCA_019843815.1 Montemys delectorum | reverse complement strand
TCTCTCTCTCTCTCTCTCTCTCTCTCTCTCTCTCTCAATGTAGTGATGTTAAGGAAGCCGCTGTAGTTGATCCAGTTTAATTCCCCCTTGCTCAGTTCTCTAGGTTCTTCCCTGGGTGGAGAACTGACGCTGGGCTTTGTTTTTGAAGAATAAAGACAAAGGAAAAAACCTTCCCTGATAATTTAGGAGTCTATGGTGCCTTTCCCCTCAGCTCAGGCAGCAGAAATCACTCCTTCAGTCCTGTCCGAAGCGAAGCAACATTTTCTTGTCTTTTCTTCCTCTTTTATACTTTCCAGGTGCTTTTCGGACGTTCATCTTTAGCTCACTACCGAGAGATACGCAGGCAGTTTTGAAGGCGCACAACTCACTGACCTCTCTTAGGTCTCACACTTATTTAGCAGCAAAGAGGAAACCAGACTCTGGAGCCCAGAGTCCGGAGCTTCTCTGAGAGTTTCTATATTAAAAACCCTATTTGGACTTAGTTTCCCCTCACCGGAGTTGTAGAGGTCTCTGCTTTTATGACTCTTGGATGTCAAGAATATCATACATAGGGCTGGCACACAGCTGCTGTTGAGCGTTGGTTGGTAACGTTATTATAGTGGCGTGAGAGTTACATTGTTGGATGGAGTAGGAGGAGTCCTGAGCAGAGAGGTTGCATATTAAGAGAGCACTCTCTGAAGCCAATGCTGTTTTGCTACTACTTATCTTCTGTGTTGTACTTGAATTTCTTGCCCATCCCTTCTGGTCCCAGTTGGCCATTCTAAGGACAATCTGGTCATTTTAAACGTGGAGGATATATTATTCTCTGTAGTTATACAGAATTAAGCCTCTCTAGTTTAAAGAGAAGTGGGGCTCGTAGACTGCATTTGAGAAACATGCTGTGATTCTAGAAAAACAGGTCCCGTTCTGATAGTGGCTTCCTCTTCTTTCCTTTCTTCCTGAAGATAACTCAGCCCCTCCAGGGAGCAGCCACCATGATCTCTGCAAACTGATGATGGAAGAAAAGGGAACCAGAAGATACTGTGCTCTGGATTCCCTGGACGATGGATGGAGGACAGCCTGTCCCTTCACCCCTGGTACCCCTTGGGAACGTATCAGATTATAGTATGTCTCTGGAACAGAAAACAACATTTGTTTTTGTGATTCTGTTGTTCATCTTTTTGGGCATCCTCATCGTCAGGTGTTTCCGGATTCTTCTAGACCCATATCGAAGCATGCCAACCTCAACCTGGGCTGACGGGCTTGAAGGTCTAGAGAAAGGGCAGTTTGACCATGCCCTTGCTTAATGGGGACATCGTAGGCTGCCCTCCCACAGAGGCAAAGTACTTTATGTCTGAGCAAAGCTTCCTCTTTGTTCATGTTCTTAACAAATCTAATTTTCACCATCATTGGCCCTAGGACAACAACCCATTATTTCATAAACATGCTATTGTGTTAAAGGTGTCTTATTGGAGGATAATGGAAAGTTTATATTACCAGACCCCAAGTAGGAAGGTGCAAACATTTATGTTTACTCGATGAATGTCGTTGAAGATATTGTAAAACCAAGCACACCAACACTTGTGTAGATTTCATTTTCAAATAAAGCACTCTCTGCTCAGAACAGATACTAAATAATTAGAGAAGGCCAGGGATGAGTCTAAGGACAAATCATGACTCTCAGTTTTACTTTGTGCACATTTAGGTCCTGGGTAGAGTGAGGAAGCCTGTGTAGAGACGACTTCAAGGGGCTGCATATTTCTTGCAAAGCAGGGAGCACTAGGAAGCAGTGGTAGGCTTAGGAAAAACATTTACTTGGTTACTCTGGATGAGAATGCTATCATTTTCATTTTTAAATAATGTTAAACTCAAAGTTCACAGAGTTTTGACACTCCCAGTCCTAATCTAATCTCTGTATTCTTATAGTTAACACATTTAAATGCACTGATGTATAATTTGAATGTATTGTACTTAACATTTCTGATGGAACTAATGGGTTACAAGCACAACTTCAAGGTTATGATTTGAAAGAACAATGATCACTTAGCAAGACGACTTTGGGTATAAGAGGAGTATGCATTTTTATGTGCATATAGTTACCAAATAAAAAATTTCAAGATGTAGTAATATGTACTCTTATTTTACTGAAATAAAGTGATGGTGGTGATGTGTGGTACTGAATGGGTAACATTTTCCCAAAAGACAAGAGAGAACAGAGGAGGGCATCATGTTCCCTCAGCTTTCATGAAAGGTGCCTAAGGATTATCTAGGACAGATGTAATCTGTTCTAAATGGGGGGTGTAGGAACAAGGAAGGGGAGCAGGGAAGGTGCAGGGATACAAGGGAGGGAGATGGATATTCTCAATATGCAAGCCCGAAGATGTCACAAGGCTGGAGAGATAGTTAAGTGGAAGAATCTGTGTCCCATGGTTGAAATGCCACCTCTGAATCATATGCGAGCTTAATATATATTCTGATTTTTATTATAAATGTCCCACAAGACCATGATAAGTATCTGTCAAATAATATGGAAGAATATACAAAGTAATAGCAGTCTCAGGCACATGGTAAGTTTGAGGCCAGCCTGGACTCCATGATACCCTCTCCTAAAAAAAACAAAACAAAACAAAACAAAACAAAAAACAAATAAAGAATAACTCTCAGAATCCCACCTGAGATTCTCCCAGCTCCTCAGCTTCTCCTCAGAATATACCATGGTCTTCCATTCTCAGGCTTGATTCTATAGATGTGAGTTGAGGAGCAACTATCCAGGAGATAAAACATGGGTAATGATGGGTATGATCTAAAACTATCAGTGAAGACAATGTTCCAAGAGACAGTTGCTCTCATGCAGTAATTCATATCTGAGCTCATGGTACAAAACCCTATGCAGTATGTTATTATCATGACAGAATCTAGAGATTGACCTTTGAGGACAGACGTGCCACTGATGTATCCAAGGGGAGGAGAGCAGGCTGTGGAATAAGGAGATGATGGTATGAGTGGGAATATTTGGATTGGAATAGCCTTGCTGGAATAGACAGTGAAAGAGGTTGCTGGCCTCATGAAGGACAGAGATGGGGCTGGACACCCTGGTGATAGTGGGAGTCACTCTAGATTCTTGAGAAGGAAATGGCACCAAGAACCTTGACAGTAGTTACAGCTTCTGTCCCCTTCCTTGGGGCAACCTCAATTTCAGTTTCTATAAGGGAGTGAGAAATATCCATCCATCCACTTTGATGTCTCTGAGGCCAGACATTGGCTGTAAGCTCATCGGGGCTCCCCAGCCATATTCTTCTAGCCTTTCTCCCTTTCTTTTTCACACTATTTCCACCCCCCACACCAGATTATAACTTCTTATTCTACTACTCTCACTGTATCCCCACCACCATCCTCTGTCCAGGGCAAGAATACCATAAAATACCATAACAAGTGATAAAAAGAAAGCTTTGAGCTCTTCAGAGTAAATCGATCCCCTCCGAGACATGCTCACTCATAATTACTCTTGGCTCCTTAGGGTGAGAAGCACATTTTCAAAATGTCAGGTAAGCCCTCCCTCTCCTGCCTTTCTCCTTGCAGGAGTTTTGGGGCAGCACTGCCCATCTTACAAGATATTTATAATGAGTTCAGCTGACCTTTATCATGTAGATCTGCATCTCTGGATTGGGGAAAAAAATCTTTCCCAAGGTCACTCACTCTAGATCTGGTTTTGATTCAGAAAAACACGGTGATGTCATTTGTAGTCTGAGCTCTAAATTACAAGTCCCTGGTTTATGTCCTTCAAAACACCCCCAAGTTTTTAACATCAACATCTCTTCCTGCAAGAAACCTCTTAAACTATAAACAGGCACAAAACATGTATAACTTGAGGTGTGGAGGAGATGAGCTCAACTCCTGTTGATGGATTCATAAGCACGAGCAATTCTGGTTTTGAGGGTTAAAGTGGAGGTAAGATATACAATTTGAGGAGGCAGAAGCCAGATTCTACAGATAACTTATATATGTAGAAAAAAAATAAATCTATTCAAGTTCCCTTTTATTGTCCTCACTGTGCAGCATGATTATGCAAATGCCTTCAGACTCCAAGTACATTGGTTCATTTGCTATGCTGAAAAAAATTCACCAAAAATAATTAAAACGCGAGCCGTGTAGTTTCAAGATGTCAATTTTCAGAATTGGCATGTAAAACATATAGAAACCTTAATACTTTTTGAGAAGAACTTTAAGCCCCAGAACACCGTGTAAAGTCTGAGGTGGATGTCTTATTTATTGAGTTATAATGATGTTTCCAGAAATGGTGCTCAAAGCACTAGGAACACACAATCCAGGGTCAAACCTGCCTGTGCCTGAAGGGATTATTGGCCTGAAAAATATAATCCCCTAAGCTTCGTCCGAACATCTTGTTTCTGAGAGAGGAGAAATGAAATTTCCGGGCAAACATCCACTCTGTAGACAGGAGTCCTTCCTCTCCTACAGTTGGTTCTGACTGGGACAGCCAGGACCCAACTAGTCCGGGTCCCTTTCCAAGGAGCTTGTTGTTGTTGTTTGTTTGCATGTTTACTTTAGTATTAGAGTGCTCTGCTGGAGTTACTGTCATGGAGAAAGGTGTTCCAGCGTCCTGATTCAGATGGGTACTCGTGTCACATCCTAAAGACGGAGAAAGTCCTCTAAGATCCTCCCACAGGCTTTTGCAATATCCAGACTGATGGTCCTGTAAACACACTGCTCAGAGAAAGCGAACTCCCATTTAGAGCATTTTCAAGAGAGATATCTCTTCTTTCCCAAGCCCTAGGGTTAACCCCAGGATGCCCAGCTTATTCCTGTTTCGAAGGAACCCTGTTTCATGGGTTCTTGGCAGATTCCAGAATCACAAAGAAAGATGGTTGTTGCCCATGCTTGGGTGTCTCACTTTACACAAATAGAGTCAGAGGAACGGGTCCTATGGCAGGATGGTAGGCACAAGCTATAAAATGCACAAGGTATAAAATGCATCTTTACCTCCTGTTTCTCTTCCTTCACTTTTGTTTACACGTCTGATTCTGTCAGTCTTCACTGCTCAGCATCACATCTTTTGGTCTGTGTGTCATCCAGGGCAAGCCAAACAAAGGGACCAGCTAATAAATCCATTCCTGGAAGTATCCATTTGCTGACTGACCCAAAGGTTACAATTTTAGTCTCTTTCTGCAGCATGGAAACACTTGTTTTGGAAAGAAAAAAGTCCCCGAGCTGATGTATTATTTTTAAATATCCTGAAGTTTCAACTTATAGGTCAGAATTGTTTCCGGTTAGATTGCAAGAGATCTTTAACAAAGATTTGTTCTTGAAATACAGGCTCATCAATCTAGGGAAAGGCTTCAAGCTTCCTTTAATCCAACCAGACTTCTGAGCTGTTTTTCTTAGCTGAAGGGGCCATGGCAGACAAGGAAGCCTCCGACAGTGTTCACAGAGCCTGGATACTGCCCTGTCCTTGGGTCATCAAAGGCAAGCCTGTGTGCTCTGGGGAGCCAGAGACTCAGAAGACTTACCATCCGAGAAGTAGCTGGCGTTTGAAAGCAGAATTTATTCTTTCCTGTTCTGCCTTTCTTCTTTGCTACAGCACTCCCTCCCCTGCCATCTCAGCTGAAGTTTTTTCTCAGCTGTTGAGGGGTTGGATATCAACTACAGTTTGAAAATATTAAATGGAAAAATCCAGGAGAGATAACATTCCCATCATTTTTAAAAAGTCACACGTTGTTATAGTTATTCTGTTGTTGTTGAGCCTTTAATGGAAGTCTTATCACAAGCTTGGAAGCAGAGGGAAAACTTCAGTATGTGGAGGATTCAGGACTATCTGGGGTCTTATGCATTCATTGGGGGTCCTTCTTCAACATGGAGGGCACTAGGCTACTTTGTTCTCTTCTCCCCTCTGCTAATTCCAGGGCAGGAAGAAGCCTGTGGAACTATTCGATTTCTCTGTTACATGCATTGCTTTCCTTAATAACCAGTGATAAAGGGCAGGCAGGTTTCACCCTGACCTCACCTAGCTTCACGAGGCATCCATGACCTTCTCTTTTGCTCTGCTTTGTATAAAGCACATCCTTATCAGCCGGCATGCCTCTTCCTGCTCTTTTCATCACTGGGTCTTGTTTTGCATCTGGAATGATGGCGATTCCTACTATGCTTTTGTATTATGATGGCTCTGAAGATGCAGTTACTCCTGAAAGCCACTGTCCACAGGCCTCTCGTGTTTCTTAATGTCTTCCAGCAGAGGGCAAGGCGGTTTCCTTGGCAAAGAGGTCTGTACTGAGATGGTATCTGATCCTCCCAGGGAGATGATTGAGCAGCTTTGCTTGCAGCTCATTATAAAAGACTGTCGTTTCTCAACTTTAAGATTCCTCTCTGGTCAAGCAACCCACTGCGTGTGCAGGCTGAGCTCCAACCAACCTGGAGTTGTGCTGTGGAAACTTGGCCAGAGACAGGAAGGTACTGCTCTTTCGGGTCCTTTGTGTCTGACCCAGGGGACACAGCGCGGCAACATCCATGAATGGGTCAAACTGACTGAGGAGCGTGCAGTTGCTGAGAGTACCAGTTTCTCAGAACAAAACATCGAGTTTCTTCAGTTAAGTTTCGTACTGTCAAGTGTCTTGAAGCCATCTCTTCTTTTCAACACATTTTGTATACTCATCAGACTCACAGGGACTCCAGTATCTCAAAAGGAAAAGAAAAGGCTCATATATACTTAACAAGAAGGAGTAGAAACAAAACACACAGGGGTTTATTTTGTTTTATATTTTGTTTTTCTGATTGGAGAAGTGATGCTTCATCTGGCACCTACCTAACAAGCCTCTAAAGCAACCACACAGTCGAGATATTACAGGAAAGGACAAATTTATTCAAGCCTGGTTGTTAAGCTGGCGTCCACTCCTCCTCTTCGAGTTTGAAGTCTTTCTGTGATTGTCACTGGACAGTTGAACTAAGTCTGTTTCTCAGTAAAGTGAAAATCCTTCATCAAATTAATTTGTTCGTTGACAGTTTCCTGCACAGGAGTACTCTAACACACTCAGAATGTGCTCATGCGTCCTTATATTCCTCCCATGGCTGCATTTCTGATGTTGTTCTGAAAACCATATGTACGGCTGACCAAGATAAAGGGATCCTTTGGGCAGTCACATATTAACTGAGTTCCTTAGGATTCTCATAAACCCTTAACCATTTTCTAACTCTCTGAGGTAGAAATTTACCACTCTCCCCTCACCCTGCTCAGTACCAGATCCTATCCAATAGCTCTACACCATTCCTGTGTAGAGTCCTGCATCCCAGCCTAAGAAATGCAATTCTTCTTCCTAATTTTACATACCCACCTTGCTCCATTATCTGGAACTCCTCATAACCTGATTCACCCAGGTATAATCATTAGTTGTATCCTTATCTGTGAATCTTCTCCAGGTTTGACTCAGCAAGCCACATATATATACATACATATATATATATGTATGTATATATGTATGTATGTATATATATGTGTGTGTGTATATATACATATACTTACTGACATTAATGATTAAATCCTGAAGGAAAGAAAGAGAAGAGAAAAAGAGAGGGAGAGAAAAGAGAGGAGAGAGAAAGAGAAATAGAGAGAGCTAGAGAAAGAGGGAGGGAGGGAGGGAGGGAGAGAGAGAGAGAGAGAGAGAGAGAGAGAGAGAGAGAGAGAGAGAGCAAGAGAGAGAGGGGGGATTGATTCCCTTTGTGGGAAACTTGAAGAAGATGCTCACAGAGGGAGCCCCAAAGAGCACAAAGACTTACCTAAAGCTTGCAGCAAGCACCAGAAGGCAAGGAAACCCACAGTGACATTTATGAGCACAGATAAAATATCATGGGGTCAAATTGGACAGTGAGAGACAGCACTGGTAGCAACTGTGCCCACATTAGCTTGGCCTCCCTCTCACCTGGTTCTGTGACTCTGGTTATACTTGGGAAAAAATCTGGTGGCATAGGCTATCAGCCTCATGTGCATCAACTTGAGATATAGCTCAGGCCGTGACTGAGGGCAAGCCCAGGACTGCAGCAACCTGAATTCATCATTCTATGTGGAACTCAGTGGGAGGCTCCTGGAACTTACTTAGGGAACAGGGTGTGTAGTAAGCTCAGTGGTTAAGCACAAGCTTAGCATGTTCAAGGCCCTGACCTTAATCGAGAGGAAAGAAAAACATTCGATTTCTCTCAGGCTCGCTTCCATAAGTTGTAAATTGAGAAATTTGGGCTAATTTCCAAATTCCTTTTACTTTCCAACAAGCTGGAACTTCAGGGGCCATTCACTGAATGTGGCATGAAAGAGGCTGGAGGAATCACACAGATGCCTTCGTTAAGCCCCGTGTAAAGTAGAGCAAGGACTCGAACTCACGTCACTGCAAATACTCTCCAAGCTGTAGAACAGCCTCAGAGATCAGGCCAGCGGAGACCACCACAGAAATAAGGGGAGCTCAAGAAATCAAAGCTAACACAGAATTGAATCAATGTTCTGTGAAAGCTGTTATCATCATTGATGAGCTTCAGAAAGTACGGGAGAAGGAGCTCTTTAGGGACTAAGGAGCAGCCTTCAACAAGGACTGTGGGGTTGGCTGGCAGGCTGGTCTGGCTGTCTTGATTTGCACAAGGGCTCAGCTTGCTTGCATTGAGCTTCTCACCCTCACCATTTTCGTCACCTTAGGAAATCAATGAATATTTTCATTTCTATTTATTTCTTCCCCTCCCCCCTCTCCGTGAAATGGACATACTGGTGACTGTGCATATGCCGAAGTGAATAAGAGCCTCCTGTTCTTCAAACAGAAGACCCCGAATGAAGATCCCCACACTCATGTAAAAGACAAACAACAACAAAAGCCAAACAAAACAAAACAAAACAAATCAAAACAAAACACCAAGGCTTGGTCTCATATTCACCTGTAACCTCAGCCTATGGGGTCAGGACAGGAAGATCACTGGGGCTTGCCGACTGCCAGACATCAACATCAACTAGATGTCTGTCTTGAGGGAGTAAGACAAAGGACTGTGGAGCAGAACACCCCGCATCCTCTTCAGGTTTCTTTATATGTGCATCAGTATGTATACTGACTGCACAGACTTGTATGTGTACATCACATGCCTACACCACATCATACATACATACATACATACATACATACATACACACACACACACACACACATACACACACACACACACACATACACACACACACACACACACATACACACACACACTAAACTGAAACTAGTATCAGTAGTGCCTCCCCCTATGGTGATTCATAAGGATTAAATGGAATGAAGTTAGCAGCTAACAAGCTTTCAGTAAATGTTGGCTCAGTAAGTGCTATGATGGGGAAGATGCCTCTTAACATCCATACCTCACAGAACACTGTATTTAAATATGCTCTCAAATCTTGAAACTCCCTTTAACAAATTAGACTCCTGCAGGTAAATATTTCAAAATAGCACGTTTGCGATTGCTCCATTTAATTTTCCAAATTCAGAAAGTAACTAGGAAAAAGTGAAGATTATCCTTTAAGCTCTATGCCTAAAATAAAATCTTCGTCTTTGGAGCGCTCACGAACCTCTCTCTAGGCATTGAAAGATGCGGCTTCTCTTTTTCATCCCTGAAGCCATCTTTCATCATACTGTCTTTTCTCTTTCTACAGGTCAACTTTTAAAGCAATCAGAAGTAGATAGGATTCACCGAGGGTTTTTGCTTCTTGGCTGATGACCTTGGTAATGTCAATTAAATCCCTCCATTTCCCCCACAAAAATGTTAATAATAAATGGGACTTTTCAGCCCATGAATCAATGACCTTTTGAGTGCTTAAAGCCCTTCAAAAGTATTAAATGCCAAAATATGAATACTTGAAAGTACTAAACTTCTGTTTGTTGTTTCCAAAGAGTCAAACTAATTGCATCTTTTATTGTTAAAAGGAGACAGACTGCGTGAGCCACACATTCTGCCTCTGTGGTCCCCACCTTCCACGGCAGCCCTGCAGGCCGTACTGTGACTGTTCCTTAGCAGTGTAATCCCTGCCCTTTACAGACTCTAGCTCTGGGATAAGTAGAGGCGGTTGCTGCTATTTTTAGTTAAAAATCTGTTTTAAATGGGGAAAACATTCGTCTTGAGATTACCCTCCTCAGAGAGTTCCAAGGCTGAGCCTTCCTGGAGGTCACGTTGCTCTTCTGACTGATCTGTAACTGGAGTCTCAGAGAATTCCTAGCCAGTGAGGCCAGGGCTGGGGTTGTGTGTTTATTTAAACCCCTCACCATGGGGCAAGCTAGGGGAATGGCATGTCCTCTAACTCTGGCAAAGGAATCTTTGGCAATGAATCCCGTTGGCTTTTTGGAATCAGGTAGCCCGGCTTGGTACACTGGATAGATTTGCACGGTGTCAAGTCATTGCCCAACAGCTTTTAGTGGTAAGGTTACGGTGCGAGAAGCATCTCTGGGGAGAGGCCTCCATTGGCAGCATCCTGTAAGATATCACTTGAGTTTTAACGGGGTAGCCTTGTGGGCAGCTACCCACAGTGCTAGCTTTTTGTTGTTACAGCAAAAACACCAAAAACCAAAAAGACAAAAAAAAAAAAAAAAACAAGATAAGAAATTTATAAAAAGAAAAGGATATATTTTGGCTCATTAATCCAGAAGTTTTAGTCAATGGTGTTTTTTTTTTTGTGTGTGTGTGTGTGTGTGTGTGTGTGTGTGTGTGCTCCTCCAGGGATGTAAGTACAGTAGGATGTAAGTACAGTACAGAGAGGTGGGCACATGTGACAAAAGATACCTGTATCCAGAAAGCAAAGAGAGAGACAGGAAGAGTCCAGCCTGTGCACTCTGATAGCTAACTTCTTCCATGTAGGACTCAATCTGTTTTTAAAGGTCTCACTCTTCTCAGGGGCGTCACAGGACAGTTAAGATCCAAAGCATGACCGACCCCTTCCCTCCTTGCTCTCAGGGAGCTTGCACTTAAATTGGAGGTAAAAGAGGTTCAGATGCCAACTATTTGCTGCTAACTTTTGAAGAAGGGAACATTTCATTTTTTTTTTTCAGAGATGCTTTCAAGTTTGCCTCAGGTTTTAATTTCCCCTCTAGACACGATAGTTTTTGTTGGCCTAGTTTTATTATAAGTGTAATGCCAAATGAATGTGATTGAAATGTGTCAACATTTTGATGAAGGGATCCAGTTTCTAGAGCTACCCAAAGTTTCATTTCAGACAATACTTTTAAGATGAATTTAAAGACGATCCATGCATTTAGGCCAAATTTAAAAACATAATTTTTAGGAAAAATAAACTAAAGAAGTGACATAGTGAAAGGAACATTGCCCTGTGATTCGGAGCAGGAGCCGGGCTGAGACATCTAGAGATTCAGAGTCACAGGAACACTATACCGCCTGGACCCATATTTAGGTTGGGGATAGGACTTATTTATAACCAACATTCACGTCCCTCTGTTTCCAAGCTAGCAGAAGGTGTCAAATACTTAATAGTTATGTTTTGCACAGCATAGATGAGCTGACTCTCGTTAGATGTCTTACTATCTACTTTACTTTAAGGCTACAAACTCTGGCTGTGGTAAGCCTTCGGGTTATGAGCCCTTCTGGGAGGAGACGGGAGGCTCATTGCTAGCCTTTTAAAATCTTTTTAAATTTAAAAGTTTGGGAGATAGAGGAACGTGTGAGTATATGGTGACAGTGTGTGTGTGTGTGTGTGTGTGTGTGTGTGTGTGTGTGTGTGTGTGAAGTGTGCATACATATGTGTGAAACACAGGAGAGGACAGCAGGTGTCCTGCTCTGTCAAATCTCTGTAAGACTTCCTTGAGATGGCTCTGTTACTGTACATATGACTAGGCTGGCAGTTGTCAAGCCCCAGCCATCTCCTGCTGTTACCAGCCACAGTGCTGGAGTTACAAGTGTGTAGGTTTATGCCCAGGTTTTATCTGGTGCTAGGCTTTGAGCTCAGGACCCTATACTTGATCAGCAGACACCCAGAGTCCTATCCGAAAACTCCCTTCACTGTCCTCTCCTTTCTTCTTAACCACCCTGTTTCATGTTTTAAAAAATGACTAGTGGTTCTCTGTAGAGGAATTTTCTTTGGGTTATTTTTCCTTTCCTTCGGACTAAATTTTACTTTTTAATCCTCCTTTGGTACATATACAAATATACTTAAAATGGAAAATTTTTTGTCCCCTTTGACATAATCCCATAAATGAGAAAGACGTGAAATTCTTGCTTTTAAGAGTCACACCCTCCTCTTTTCTTCCGTGCCAATTTGAGATGGAATTTAGTATAATAAACATTTACTTAATAAGCAAACCCAAACAGAAGAATTTGAGTGGAGGGATTGTTTTACATTTAAACATTCACTAAGACTAGCCAGCTCATTTTCAGTTTAACTTGCTAGCTCTTCATGGCTAGAAGCCTTTGTGAACTCTACCATAAGGGTGCTCATATTTTAAAGAGACCGATGGCGTCCCAAGCACGATCATTTAAGTACAAGTTGATTGGTTTCTACTATGATTGAACAAGTCCATGTTCTTAAAGGAATGCCTTAAGGAGGAGATGGGAAACTAGTTTTTAAAATAAGCACAGAGATTTTTTGTCGACTATCAGCATGCATTGTGGATGGTGCTTTGTAATGCTTCCAGGTAGCTGCTTTCTCATACTGTGGATTTAATGACAAAGTGTCCAGGTTGCGGCTGCCACCTCCCCAACTGGGGCAACAGGGATGGAAGAAACAGACAGGCACTCAGAAGAGCTTGGCTCCTCGGGCGGGTGGTGGTTCTAACGGAGACTCTCCAGCAACCTCAAAACTCAGCATCAGACAGCTCACTCCCTAAGAGGTCTCTGTAGGGGAGCAGATTCAGAGTGCAGTCATCTAGGAGGAGAAAGAAGTTAAGATTGATGCTTTCTGAATATACTGGGTTTTACCTGAAGGCCAGCTGCTAATATCTGTACTGATCCAGGGGAGACCTCAGACTTCCAAGTCCTGGGATTATAGATAATGTGTGCCAGCATACTCAGCTAAGAAATGAATTTAGGTGTCCATGCACACATATCTCCCCCCAAGCCTCCACATCCACACCAGCACATGTGAATTCCCCTACACACACACACACACACACACACACACACACACACACACACA
>JADRCD010188841.1:0-25388 GCA_019843815.1 Montemys delectorum | reverse complement strand
TTTTTTTTAAATGAAGTAGCAGACTGTCAAAACCATGAATTCTGTTGTCCAGGATGGTCAGGGATATCAGGATACCATCTGAGGGGCATCACAGACAATCCTATCATCTATCCATTTCTCTGATCCTAAGATTTTATGCTTAATGAATGTCAAATTCTCCCAAGGCTCATCTGACTAGTGGAGAGAAAAAGTAGTTATCAAGACCCCAAAGTCATAGCACTGGCCACACCTTGCCAGCTAGAATTTTTAAGGGCTGACAAGCAAGTCCTCTGTAGCAGAGAACCCTTCAAAAGGCAAGAGCATCTATTAGAAGTCTTACCTTCTTTGAAACTCAAACTTCTTTGAGTTTCAGTTGCTCTTAGCAAAGAGAAGAGATGCACTCTGGGAAACTGGCCCACAGCTGCACACAAACCAAGGACTATTTCCTTCCTATTGATTCAATGACAGCTGAGTTCTTGAGAGAACCTACCTCTTAAAAAAACAAAGTAAAACAAACTGAAGTCTTATCACCATATCACAAGCACATGAGGAGCTTAAGCACCATATCAAGCTTCCTGTGTATGAGTCTCTGGGGGACAAACCATATCCACACTCATGATCTTAGGAATGGCTGCTAGAGTCAATAGAAGCAGAAGTTAAGTGACATTAGATTTCCATTACTTCATAGTGCAGTTTTCAGGTTCTGTCAGGGGATGAATATGTGACAATCAGAGCTAGTCCTGTATGGCTGTGATGGTTTGAATATGCTTTGACCATGAAAAGTGGCACTATTTGGAGGTGTGGCCTTGCTGGACTAGGAGTGGCCTTGTTAGAGGAAGTGTGTCACTGTGGAGGTAGGCTTTGAGATCTCCTAATGCTCAAGCTCTATCCAGTACAGAAGAGAGCCTCCTCTTGGATACCCGCAGATGAGTATCCTACTGACTGCCTTTGGATCGAGATGTAGATGTCTCAGCTCTTGCTCCAGCACCATGCCTGCTTGCATGCCTCCATGCCTTTTGCAAAAGATGATAATGGGATAAACCTCTGAAACTGTAAGCCAGCTCCAATCAAATGTTAGCCTTTCTTTATAAGAGTTGTCTTGGTCATAGTGTTTCTTCACAGAAATAAAACCCAAACTAAGACAATGGTAGAGCATCCAGTCCTTGAACATGCTATGATTCTGTTTGCATCTTATAGTCTGTACCTGTAACCAGGAAATCCTTGATATGAACTCCATGGCCTTGGCCTCAGAATATTTTTGATGTTGCAATACTTAGATGCTCTTTGGGTGCTAAGAGCCAGAATTCAGATAACACTCCTGAAGAAAAATGAATCTGAGGGCTGGAGATGTAGCTCGGCTGTCAGAGTGTTTGCTTAGATGACAAGGAAGCCTTGAGCTCAATGTTCCATATTGTATAGAAATATATGCCACTCACCTGTAATCCCAGCACTTGGGAGGTAGAGGCAGGATGATCAAAAGTTCCAGGCCATCCTCCTTAATTATCTTGTAAGTTTGAAGTCAGTCTAAGATACATGAGACAGAGAGAGGAAAAGGGGATGGTAGGGGATGTCTGGATAACTTGTCTGATTGGAGGACCTGGTAACTTCATAGTCAATAGGCAAGAAGCACTGTAGTAATGTATGGTTATAAAGGTCCCTAGAGCTGCCAAAATGTCAAGGAATACCAGAGAACATGAGTGCTACAGGTGTCAAATAGGAGGCAAGGGGTTTAAGAACCAATAGTACACTGTTGGACTATTGCAGAAAGGCCCCACAGTGAGTGAGAACCACAAGAAGAGTCTTCTAACAGGAGCAAGATTACGATGACAGATGGTCCTGTCGAGGGGTTAGTGGGGACAGAAGCAAGTATATAATGCTTATCTCAACTGTTAATGTTTAATGCAAAACCCTTGCTTTCAAAGTGCTGAGGAGATTCAATATTCACTGAATACAAGGTTAAATAGACACTCAGACAGCATAGGTAAAGAGACAAATGCATGAAACTTACTATGAATGGGAGTTCTACAAAGTAAGGATTCTCAGATGGGATGAAGTGATTGGAAGTGACAATATGGAGACACTCAATCTTACTTGATTCTTTAGGTATGGGGGAACATTGGAGAAGCAGATGTAGAGGCATTAGGTATACAATGGCATAGTTGAGTAGGATGTCTTTTTAGTTAAAGTATAGCATATAAAGTATATAGTATATATACTTTAAAGTATATTATATATGTACATATATATGTATGGCATATGTATATATATGGTATAAAAAGTGTGATGTCTCTCTGTGATGGGACTAGTGGCAGATGGAGGATAGTAAGGAAGCTACAGTTTATAGTTTAGTAAGAGCTGAAAGGAAGGCTCTTGTATGTATGCCAATACATTACATGTCAAGAATAGACATGCAAGGTCACCTTAATTAATGAGCTGGACCTCTGGCCCAGGAGACTGCACTCTAATGAGGTGGAATATATAAACACATAACATATAAAAAAAATAATCATGAAAATCAGATTAGTTCACCTTAGGTCCTAGCAAATGGGATTGTGCTGTCCCTATTAAGCTCAATCAGAGAAAGGGGAGTTTTATACAACTGATTAATAATCTGCTTTCACTGGCCAAATGCATGGCTTGGGCAGAGGCCTGCATCAGAGGAGAGATACTCAATTAGATTGATAAATAAATTAATAAATGATGCTATTAGTATTCTATTCAATTATTTTCTTTCTATAACCATTGAATATTCTTTAGATTTTTAAATTACAATTCTTTTTGGATTTTCATGTACCTAGAAAATATTCGTCAAAGGTGTTCCAAGTGGTCACCAGACCACTTGGTGCTTACTTCAAGAATCCCTTTTGATAGACTAGCAAACACTCATTTTGGTTTTGATTTTTGCAATCATACTCATGAGTCTAGCTACTGGTGAGATTTACTTGTGGTTTATAACGTTGACAACCCACTCTGGGCTATGGCCATTTAAACAACAACAACAACAAAAAGAGTGCTGGAGGCCTTGCACATGCCAGGCAAGCACTCTGCCCCCAAATGGAAATGACTTTTAGCTAGTAGAATTGGTCTTACTAAGATAGAGGAGCAACACGCAGTATGTCAAGATAGCCTCTGGGCCTGGGGAAGGGAGTAGGGTTGAGGAGAAAAGGGATTGTGCATAGCAGAGGCTCCCTTGAGTTACAGACCCACCTTTACACATGGACAAATAGCTGGTGTGGTGTGAACAGGACAGTGATGCATGTGAGGTTTCTGTTTTCTCTTCAGAAAAATATTTCTGGAAGCTACATAAGGACTCGTTTGGAAATGAGCAGACCATTAAGTCCCAAGTGAAAGGTGAGGGAAAACCCAGGGAAAAGAAAGATGACGGTGGCAATGGGCAAGAAGAACAGGTTGCAGGGCAGACTTCTTGCCATGGTGCCAGCAATCCAAGGCCTATGGATGGGCTGTGAGTTCTATAAGTCTTGAAGACAGTTTGTCCAATGTTGGGAAAGACTAGTGTGAGTTTAACTGAGGTCAGACTCAAAGAGTATATTAGACACTTTTGCATCATAGTGACCAAAATACCATAGTGACTGAAACAAAGAAGGAAAGGTGTCTTTGGGCTAACAACCTCAGAGAAGTCAGTCTATGGTTGCTGGATTTAGGTACTTAAGCAGCACAGCATAGCTGTTAAGAACAGTGAGATAGCTACTCCTATCCTAGCAGGCAGGAGGTGGTCCAGGATGCTATCCTCAAGGGCCTGTCGAGTCCTGCTTGGCCATGTGGAAGAAACAGTGTGACTTGGTTTCCCGGCCCTGGAACAGAACGAGCAGGGGGTGGGCCTCCACAAGTGTTGATGGTTGCTAGGCATGAGGCTTGTTTGTATAAGAAAAACATATTTTACTTCATGTTTCTCCTTCCGGAAATATTCTTCCTGCCAGTGTTATTGAGGAATGTCCTCTCTGCTGAGGCTAATGACTCTAAGATAACCAGAGACAGCTTGAGTCTTGGAGGTAAGGGTGTGGCTAACGTCTCAGCAAAATGATAAATAATGAGACTTTCAGGACAACCCTTAAAGCTGTGGGAAAGAACTCTGAAAACATGAGTTCAAGAATATATAATTTCTCAACTACATGAAATACAAGGATGCAATATGAATTGAATAAGGACCTTTGCAGACCTGAAATAACAGAGACAGCTGTACTGTAAGCCAACTCGTCAGAAAGATACAAAGGCAGGTAGATTCCTGAGTTCAAGGTCTGTCTTGGATAGAGTGAGGTTAGGCCCAGGTGTGGTGGGAATGGCGATCTAAGAGCGAGGTCCCACCCAGCTAATTTATTGTATATGCTTACAAAAGATAGGCAGACCTCTGAATCCATTTGCAATGTTAATAATAAAATGTGCTTCCTGTCTTTTTCTCAGAATCAGGGAGCTGGGGTCATGGAATGCTGATTCATGGGATAATCAAAAGGGAACCTGGAGTAATAACTAAATAGGTACGTAAATAAAGACTGGGCTTTTGATCTGCAAGAGATGTTCTATCCAGAGAGTTTTTGGAACTGTAAGAGACAGAGAGAGAGAGAGAGAGAGAGAGAGAGAGAGAGAGAGAGAGAGAGAGAGAGAGAGATGTCTCAAGAGAATTCCGTCTGGAACACTATCTCGGGCAGAACATAGGTCATCAGCTTGAGTGAGATCATGGAAAGCATCCTCAGAGAGAGGGGAGGAAAGACAGAAGAGGATGGAAGAGAAGACATAAAAGCAGGAGGGAAGGCGGATGTTTCTGTTGAGTGCTGTCCATGTAAGAGAAGTTCAGTAAAGCCATGGTAGAATCTTCTAGTGTCTTAGAACATCTTCTGCTTCAATAAGAGAATACCACAGACTGGATAATTTACAAGCAGTAAAGTTTTATTTGGTCTGGTTCTAAAGACTTACAAAGTCCAATAATGTGATATCAGCAGGTAAAGGCATTTGTGCTATGACACAGTGTGGTAGAAGGGCAAGAAATATTTGCACGGTAAAGAGGAAACTTCAGTCAAACTCATCTTTTATATCAGAGCCTCATCTATGAATACTGCAATGAAGGCATCAGTTCTCCTGACTTACATCCTGAAGATTCTTTTTAAAATTATTTTTTAAAAATGTATGTGTATACACACATACATGCCTGAGGTGGCCACAGAGGGTGTCATATCTCTAGGGACTGGAGTTACAGATGGTGTGGACAACCATGTGAGTGCTGGGAACTGAACCCCGGTCCTCTGGAAGAGAAGCACGTGCTCTTCACCACAAAGTCATCTCTCCAGCCTCAAGATTTTTTTCTTAGTGTTAATATACTGGTGATTAAATGTCACCATGAGTTGGGAGGAGACATTCAAACTATAGCCTTCACCCAAAACACCCACCATCGAAACCCTCATCTCTTAGGAATGCCTGTGCTTATTCATGCAGTTATTGGGAAGCAGGCTGTTAGAAGTACAGGCTCTGTGCAAGCACAGCAGCTCTATTTCCAAGCACACAGCTGGGAGATCTGAAAGGCCAGTGCCCACCACAAGGACATATGCTTTTATTAGATTTTCAGAGATGTTCACAGGCAGAGTCTGCGTGAGAAGGTGAGCCAGCAAGGGGAAAGACACAATCATCCTTCACCCCAGCTAGTCCTCTGTGGTTTATTCCTTCTCTTGCAGTATGCTAGTGCTGGGGTAAACCCACACTCTGCCCTCAAATGTCAAGAACAGTATTGACATCATCTGGGATAATGGGACCTTCATTCCTTTCCAGAAACACAGCGTGAACAGGGAGCCTTGCTGCAGCTGGGGAATGCAGTCAATGTGTGCTCTACCTGGATAACCCAGGAGACTATAGGCAGGCATCACTGCATGGACTGATGACATAGTACCTTTAACCTTCACAAAAGTGTTTTACACTATTGTCTTACACTTGTTTGTGTAGGAGTGGCTTATTGCCAGATCATCGACATGCTTTTTCTAGGATGATTAATTTGAAGAAAATAAAGTTTCCAGCAAACTTGGAACATAGGCATTGTCTAGACACCATGACAAAGGCAACTCTTGAAAACAAACAAACAAACAAACAAACAAACATTTAACTCCAGGGCCTTGCTTACATTTTCAGAGGTTTAGTATTTATCATCATAGTGTTTTAGTCCATTATCATCATGGTGGGGAACATGATGGCATGAGAGAAATTACTGGAGTAGTAGCCGAGACCTACATACTGATCCACAGGCAGAGAGGGAGAGGGACAATGGGCCTGGCTTAGGCTTTTGAAATCCCAAAGCCCATTCCAAGTGACATAGTTCCTCTAAAAAAGACTACACCTCCTAATCTCAATCCTATCAGAGTTCTACTCTCAGATGACTAAGCATGCGACTAGATGAGCCTATGGGGACCATTCTTATTCAAAGAACCACAAATATATAATACATAGTTTTAAACTTTGGAAGTCATTGTTTATGTGAATGGATGTTGACAAGGTAATTCCTGCAGAGAAGCTGGTAAAAGACATTTCTAAGACAACTTGAACTTGAAGGTTTTAAAATGTATTTTATTTTATGTATGTGAATTTTTGCCCCATATATGTATGTATATATGTTTGTATGTACACTGCATGTGTGCCTATTGCCTGGCACTTACAGGAGTCCAAAGAGGACATTGAATCCCCTGGAGCTGAGTTATGGATGGTTACAAGCCACCATGTGGGTGCTGGGAATGGAACATGGGTCCTTTGCAAGAGCAACAAGTGCTCTTAATCACTGAGCCATCTCTCCAGCCTCAACAACCTTGATATTACTCAGGGATTTAAGAAAGTGTTCAGTGCTAACTACAGTGAAAAGGAGTGTGATCCTGTTGAGGCATGTCAATGGTAAAATACTTTTCCTATCCCTTATTCTGGTATCTTAGTTACTGTTCTATTGCTGTAACAAAACACCATGACAAAAGCAACTCATTTTTTAAAAGTATTTGATTTGGGGCTTATGGTGCAGAGGGTTAGAGTCCATGAGCATCAAAGTGGGGAGCATGGTAGTAGGCAGACATGGCATTGAAGCAGTAGCTGAGAGCTTATATTTGACCCACAGCATAAGGCAAAGAAAGATAACTGGGACTAGCCTGGCTTTTGTTTTTGTTTTTGTTTTTGTTTTTGTTTTAATTAGATATTTTCTTTATTTACATGTACATTTTCCCTTTCCCATCTTCCCCTCCAAAACAAACAAACAAACAAACAAACAAAAGCAAGAACAAACCCCTTTTGCCTCCCCCTTCCCCATGCCTGCCACCCCACCCTCTCCCACTTATTGGCCCTGGCATTCCCCTACACTGGTAGCCTGGCTTTTGAAACCTCAAAGTTCACCCCCGTGACATATGTCCACCAACAACACCACATCTACTAGTTCTTCCCAAACAGTTCCACTAACCGGGAACCAAGTATTCAAATATATAATAATTTATAAAGTATATAAGTTTATGTAACTATATAATATTTATATTGTATTTTAAATGATATAATATGTAATTACATAATTATATAATTTATATATAAAGAAATATATAATACATATTAATTATAAAATATATAAGTTGTATAATAAAATGATGAGGGAGCTATTCACATTCAAACCACCACATTCTACTCCCTGTAACCCACAGGCTTGTAACCATTTTGCATCAAAATACAAAATGCATTTAGTCCAACTTCAAAAGTCTCCATAGTCTTTCACAGTCTTAATACAGTTTAAAAGTTCAAGTCTCTTCTGAGACTCAAGGCAATTTCTTAATTATAACCCTTGTAAAATAGATAAATAAATAAATAAACTAACTAACTAACTAACTAACTAAATTATGTACTTCCAACATACAATGATACAGACTATACATTACCATCTTAAAAGTAAGGAACAGAGACACAGTTAGGAAATGCTGGACCAAAGCAAGACCAAAACTTACCAGGTCAAACTCCAAATCCTGTAACTCCATGTCTGATGAAAAAGGGTTTAAACTCTGCTGTCCTTCCAGTTTTACTGACTTTTCTCATTTGGCTGAGTCCCACTTACCTTGTGGCTTTCCTTGGCAAGTACCCAATGGCTCTGGTACCTCTACCATTTTGGGGAGGTTCCACTATACTCCAGGGTTCACTTTTACACTTATGCAGTAGCCTCTCTGGGCCTCCTTAAAGGGACTCTCCTGGCCCTCAGGGCTTTCCTTAACCCCAGAGGAAGATCCTTTACTTGTGTATTGTTCATGCCTCTTAAACCAGAACCATGTGGCTGATGCTGCCAAGTTAAGCTGTTTGTTTAGGATGGAGCCTGAGCACCGCCTTGAATTGTAATTGCCTAAGCTTTGATTTGTTGCTGCTTTTTAAAAGCCGAATCTCTTTCCTTATACAAGTTGGTAGCTTAGCTGGGTGGGGTCTTGGATGAAGTTACCCATCCCTTGGTTTCATTTTGCCTCAGGCCTCTTCTTATCTCTTTCAGCATAAGCATTGGCTCCAACATTCCTTTCCCTGGTGGTCTTTTTCTCCTCAAATTGTACATTTGTTTCTGCTTGCTTGTTTCCTCCCCCACCCCCCACGGGAGACTTGCATAAGAGTAGCTACTAATAACCATATGACAGAGTCATTATTAGGTTGTCTTGAAATCTACTCTGGCAATGAAATTAGTTCAACACTTTTCAATTTTGCTT
This sequence comes from Montemys delectorum, assembly GCA_019843815.1. NCBI lineage: Eukaryota > Metazoa > Chordata > Mammalia > Rodentia > Muridae > Montemys > Montemys delectorum. Next base: position 16,716 of record JADRCD010188841.1, on the reverse strand, counting down.
TAGGCAGATTCTTAGGATAAAGCAGAAACAGCCACATTCTTTGCCAAAATATCACAAGAATGATCTCTAGCCCAGTAGCTAATATTTTTCCCTTCTGAAAACTCTTAAGCTGGGCTTGCTCTTAGCACTGTTGTCTTCCAAGCTCCTACTCAGAGGGGTCATGAAGTCCCACTTATTACATTTAGCCATTTTCCTAGTTTAGAGTCCTAAAGTCTTTTATGTTATTAAAAACAAAACAAAACAAAACATCATTATAGTCAGGCCCATTACAGCAATAACCCACTCCCTGCTACCAACTTCTGTCTTCTTTAGTTTTCTATTGCTATGAAGAGACACATGATCAAGAAAACTAATAGAAGAGTTTACTGGGAGCCCATGGTTTCAGGGGTTTAGAGTCTATGACCATCGTAGTAGGGAATATGGCAGCAGGCAGGCATGGCACTGGAACAGTGTTGACAGCTTACATCTGACCCACAATTAGGAGGCAGAAGGAGCTAACTGAAAATGGCATGAGCTTTGAAATCTTAAAGCTTGTACCAATGACATACCTCCTCCAACAAGGCCACTTCTAATTCCCAAAAAACTCCACTGAGGACAAAATATTCAAATAGATGAGTCTAGGGGGCCATTCTTATTCAAAGCAACACACCTGGTAAACAGATTTTTAACTTACCTTAGCGACACATCACAGAGACTCCTGACAGCACGTATCTTTAAATCAAATGCACACTAAAGAGGTTCTGTCCAGTGGCTCAACGTCAAGAACTGACAAAGATTTAGAAATCAGAAATTGTGGTTACACAGATAAATTATGAGATACAATCATTAAAGCTTACCTTAGAGTATAAGACAATGTGAAGAGGAACTGGGCATAATGGCACACACCTTTGATCCCAGCACTTGGGAGGCAGAGACAGGTAGATCTTTGTGAGTCAGAGGCCAACCTAGTCTAAATCATGAGACCCTGATTCAAATATGTGTGAGGGAGAGGCATTTCTCCTTTAGAAGTTGAAAGATATTGAGTTACTTGGCTATGAATATTGGCAGGACAGCCATGACCTGCTACTGTGGTTAGTGGAACTGCTCTCCACTTCAGAAAAGGAGGGCCACACAGAAGAGACAGATATAGGGAGCAGGTCATGCTCATCAGCCCAGCAGCAAGAAGAGTGATCAACTGTGCATGGGAACTTTTCTTCTGAAGAACTGGAGCCTGTGTGGCCTCAAGCTTAATAGAAACCAGCTTTTCCTAATCCACTGTTTCTGTAAAACCCATGTTGCATTTGCTAGCCCCTGTGCTTGGTTCCCATTTCATTTGCCAAGATGTCTTAGCAGATGACCATTCTGGTCACCTACCTAAGAGGTCATAGGATCACATATCATGAACTTTCCCACTCGGCTGCCTGAGACTGGTTTTTCTCTATCTGTCATTTCTTTCTAGAAAACTCTTCCCTATTCCAACATCACCACCCCTAGCATTCATCTTTATCCTAGTGTGAAACAATGGAAATTTGATATATGATATGTATAGCATCATTTTTCCAACCCAGTGTCACTAGATGTCACACTGATTTGTGATGTTTCAAAGTCTAACTTCCAATCATAGCTTTGGCCAATAACTAATTAGAACCAAGGTAAGCAGATACTTGGTGTGAAAGTCATGTGAGAGTAGCCTGTATCATTGGGAAAAGAGCTTTACCCTCTACTTACGACACTAACAGGAGGAAAATGAATTCAAAAGAAGGACTTCAGGGTTCAGTGGTATTGGTGGAGTAGTGTGTTAGACAACCACATAGTTTTTAGACATTCATTAAAAGACAACATCATTTCATTGTGTGCCTCTGCCCTCCTTATCCCCTTCCTGGGTCCGCATGCCATTTTCTTTCACAGGATCTTCTTTGATGGGCAGCTACTTTCCCCCAGTGGCTGTCATCAGGAATCTGAGAAAGCACAGGTTCTTCTGCCTTATCCTTTTCCTTCCTTGGATGGGCTGCAACCCACGTCCTGCATTAGGGTTTCCCAATTAGATTAGCTTCAGGGTGTGCAGCCTACATGCCAGGACTCTGCCTGGTATTGCTTGCTGGCTGCAAGGTTAGGCGTGTAGGCCTGACTGATGGCATGTTTCCAAAGGCCTGGGTGGTATCTTCTGGAGTAAAGACCTCCCCGCTCCCCGCCACCCTCCCATCCACCCACCCACACAACACTAGAGCATTTTTTTTGTCATTGACATTTGCTAAATCATGGCAATTCTTTTTTTTTTTTAAAAAGATTTATTTATTTATTTTATGTATATAAGTACACTGTAGCTGTACAGAGGGTTGTAAGCCTTCATGTGGTTATTAGGAACTGAATTTAGGACCTCTGCTCGTTCTGGTCAACCCTGCTTCCTCCAGTAGGCTCTGCTCTTGCTCCGGTCAACTCTGCTCGCTCAGTCCCAGCTCGCTCCAGCCCAAAGATTTATTTATTATTATACATAAGTACACTGTAGCTGTCTTCAGAAGAGGGCATCAGATCTCATTACAGGTGGTTGTGAGCCACTATGTGGTTGCTGGGATTTGAACTCAGGACCTTTGGAAGAGCAGTCAGTGCTCTTACCTGCTGAGCCATCTCACCAGCCCCCATGGCAGTTCATAAGCAGAAGAAACATGAATGTATTTAAAGTCTTCCTTATTTTTTATTCAATATGTACATACCTTCTTATCATTCCACATCTTTGCCTTTTCCCCTTCCTTCCCCATTTTGACACACTGTATCCCTCCTCTAATCATTCATTCCATTTGATTTCAAACTTTTGGTTTACTGTCACTACTTATTTGACTGGCAGGCATATAAATATAAGAAACAAATACAACTGCCTTGTTTTCTACTTAACTGAAAGACTTAAATAAATTTCAGAATGACGTGTCATTAAAAAAAAAAAAAAGCAAACAGGGTCATAGCTGAAGTAGGGTTAAAATGGCTACCTAGAAGCTGTGTCTTAGAGCTCACAGCATGCAGCAATCAAATCATTTATCCACATATTAAAGAAAATGGCGGTGCTACTTTTTGGGCACAGTGTATAAGATGAGGCACAGTGCAAGAAAAAAGTACTTTGTTTTTGTCAGGGTGAATTTGAGACACTTATGGGTAAGATGGTAAAAATCTATCAAGTTACTGGATAGCTCAAGTGGCAGGTTTGAGTGATGGGTCTGTGAACGAGTTTTCGTAGGGAAATTTCAGTGACAGTGGGGACACTGGGAATGATTGTTTCCCCAGCAGAGTGCAGAGGGAGCAGAGCACAGGGCTAAGTGTCTGTTTTTGGTGCAGGAACTGCTGCTGTGTTAAAAGCTCCAGTGTGTCACTGAGAGAAGCCAGGGCAAGAGTGAGAGGAGTGGTCCAGAAGGCTTGTGGGTAATCACAATACTTGCACCCTAAAAGCAGTGATGACAAAGCCCAAGAAATAGTGGGGCTGTCAGAAATGTCGGATGTGTGCAGAATATCAACTGCAGGAGGTTTGGGTATGATGACTGTATTTTAAGGAGAAAAGAATCACCAGACAGATGTTTCCAGGTAGGGCCACAGAGCTCATCTCAGCATTCTATTCCTTTTGAGTGTAGCATTACCTTACACTTCAGTAAAGAACTGCTCATCACATCCCATTCCTTCTCAGTTCCCATCAGGTTACAGTAGATGATGTGTGGGAGAGCCAAGTGTCAGGACCTCTGCCACCTGAGGCATTAGGTAATTCCCAGGCGGTGTCTAGTACATGTGCTTCATGTTGAATAGTTTAGACCTAGTCTGTATCTGACTTTTGAAAGCACATTGTAGCATTTTGAGAAAAACATGTGATTGATAGATACCTAGTCTTTCATTGAGTTTATTTTTAAGAAACAAATTTCCTGGGCTGGAGAGATGGCTCAGTGGTTAAGAGCACTGACTGCTCTTCCAGAGGTCCTGAGTTCAAATCCCAGCAACCACATGGTGGCTCACAACCATCTATAATGAGATCTGATGCCCTCTTCTGGTGTGTCTGAAAACAGCTACAGTGAACTTATATATAATCAATAAATACATCTTAAAAAAAAAAAAAAAGAAGAAACAAATTTCCTGCATAAAGATATTTTTCCAGTGTAGTGTGGGGACTGGAAACTTGTAGTATTGTCAGACGGCTCTGGAATGCTTCTGTGTGCCAGTTATTGATCCATGATGTTTGATGACCAAGACTTTAATTCCTATAAAGCTTAAGTATATGGGAGATCGATAGAAGAATCGCCCATGTGAACAGTGTGCCTTGTACTTTTCAAAATGGCAGTTTTGATTTTCTTTGCAGGGTTTACTCTGTGCCCTTTCTATAAAGATCCATATGACTAATCTACTTGATTTTTTTGAATGAATCTTTTATTTTTTATGTGGAATTTATGGTTCTAACTTACTAGAAAACTTAAACTTCATAGTAGAATGTATTTCCATTTTTTTCTAATTGCTTGTAAATGACTTTAGAATTTACTTCTATGTAATACTGTGCTTGTCTTGGTCCTGTGATGACTCCTAGAGAAGGGCCTGGCTAATACCTATTTGGTGATGACAGAGGAAATGGATTAGTTCCTTTTGATGGGCACAGTTGTATTTCTGATGTAAATGTCATATTTTTTACATGGTGCTTCAGCTTGTAAATTACTTCAAGTTATCTCAGAAGTAGGGTGAGAACTCATCTTAAATTCCATCTACAATAGCAAAGAAGCAGGACAATGGAATTTTTTTTTTCATTTTTATTATTTGTGACTTAATGTACCACACAGTAGTCTGCAAGAGCGCAATCAAGGGAGACTTCATCTTGAGAGTAGGCCTGGAAGAAAAGCCGCCATCCCACAGTTTTTAGATAGTACTTTGAATTGGTTCAAGAAAGTAAGGTCACGGGTGGAGTGCAGTCTTTGAAGCAAGATAGATTATACAAAATCTATTAGTATTGTGATTTTGGGGAAATTGTTCATAAAATTGAAGTAATAATGCTAACTATCTCTCAGGGTGGCATATGAATTAAATGTGATAAAATGCATAAAGCCTCGGCCAGCAGATGGGCACAGCTAAGTGTTCAGGGACCTTCAGTTCCTTCCTGCCCTTTGCTGTATCCAATAGAAGTAGAAATTAAGTTTTGGATGATGAAGGGTCCTCAGCCGACACTCAATCTTCCTTGTCTTACAAATCCAGACATGTGTACGAGCTGTGTGTTAGTGTGCTTGTCAGAGGAACACAGCACAAGCACAAAGCCTGTGCCATCGGGATTGAAAGGGCTGTGGGCAGTTTTCATTTGCCATTTGCGATCTGATTCTCGAAAGCCTTTCGAGGAAAGCCACAGAGCACTCACTCTGCTTCGGTTATTGACATTCAAGTGGAGAACTGGTTCTTTCATTGGGTTATTACTCATCATGACTGAAGGTCAATAGATAAATTAAAAACAACCACTCCTCAGCCCTGGAAGTGACTCACCTCTCAAGCAATGCTCTCCCTTTCTCTCATGATGCTTAAAGATGCCCAGCATCAGAAATGTTCACTGTCAAAGGGACCTCTGGCCTGTTCCCAGAAGAATTCCACAGCTTGCCTAATAGACCTACACAGGCATTTGGCTGAGTGCTTTCTGGAGCTTGTCGGGCAAATTCCTGTAATTTGCACCAGGTCACTCGTTATCCATTTTAGCTGACCGAACAGTTTGAATCACGGGTGTGAAAAGGCAACCAAAGCAATAGTTAGCAAAGACCTTCCAGGAATGTGCTCTTGCCATCTTGACCGTGTGTAAGCAAGGTCATGAACTTCATCCAGCTCTTCTTTTTGCAGAGAGTTCATATGCATGCACATGTGAGAGCACACACATGCACACACACACACACACACACACACACACACACACACACATGCACATACACACACACACACCACATGTATGCTACACATTCTTTAGATATAGAGAAAGACAGAGACACATACACAAATATACATACACAGAGAGACATGCAATATTTTTAAAGAATAATTGTCTTTTTTTTTTTTTTTTTTTTTTTGGTATTTTCGAGACAGAGTTTCTCTATATAGCCCTGGCTGTCCTGGAACTCACTCTGTAGACCAGGCTGGCCTCGAACTCAGAAATCCGCCTGCTTCTGCCTCCCAAGTGCTGGGATTAAAGGTGCCACCACCGCCTGGCAGAACAATTGTCAGTTCTCAAAACTTACAATGTTAATCTTCCAACCAACCCAAGAAACAAAAACAAACAAAGACCCTTTCAACAATAGAAACAACCCAAGAAACCTAAGCATCAATGGGAAACACTGCACCTATCTGATGGCAAATATCTTGCAAACTCTAACAGTTGCCATGTTTCCACCCTTGTTCTGAATCCCTTTGTGGATTAAGAAAGGTTAGATTGAAACCGTTTAGTGTTGTTCTTTGCTACAGGACAAACGTGGTGTTCAGGTGCTTATTTTCCAGTTTAGCATTTCACTAATAGTCTGTTATTTTCCACCCGGGTTGTTCTGTGACAACCTCATGCAGGAGTTCCCGCTATGTGGTCTGTTCTCTTTAGATATGTCTTATTATCCATTAAAGAGTAATGAGATAAATATGTGCCATCAAGTGACTATAGGGAAATAAGTGCCCGGCACAACCTTGCAAATGAGCAGTTGCTCTCTTGCCTGGAGAGCTTTAAAATATGTTCACACTGGAAACACTCTAAGAAGCAGGTTATATATAAAAATAAAATCTTTACTTAGTATTGTAGGGTGTTTTTTTTTTTTTGGTTTTTTATTTTTATTATTTATTTATTTATTTATTTAACAATCCTCACAGGAGTTTTGTTAAAGATCTAGTTGCCACAAATGCACAGAAGCATTGATAGAAGTCAGAAAGTGAACTTTGTGACTGGGTAGGCTTTGTGTTGGGCAGGTTTGCTGCAGGATTGGAAGCACAGGGTTTCTGCAGGAGAGGGCAGCCACCACGAATGGTAGAAAAGTCATGGCTGAGACAACTGGCAGCTTCTGTAGTCAGGGATAAGTCACTTCTCGAGCTCTTACTGGAGGAAATAGGGACCACAGTCCCTACCCAGAGGCTGCACCAGCAGACGATGAGTCTAAGCCTCAACTGTACACTCTCAGGATGAGGATTCAACAGATGTCTGTGGACCTTGTGAGTGTTTGCTTGCTTCTCTGCTGCCTCATTAGATCAAGCAGTGAAGCTGCTCACACAGGTCCAGGCACCATGCTGCTTGTCTGCTTAAGCAAGCGCCTTATGGAGTCTGGCCACAGGGCCTGTGGCATTCTGGGACCACTGTGCCCCAGGCACTTTACCCAACCCTCAGTCTCTTCCCTGCTTGCGGTTGTGAAGGGGTGGTTGGAGGCTGAGGTACTGCACAGATTACAGCTCTGGGAACTTAAATGTAATTATTCAGAAACTTCTCAGATCTCTTCTCTCTATCTGAGTATCAAGAGAATTCAAATTTAGAGATTAGGTTTTTTTTGTTTTTTTTTTTCTACAATCAGTCCTGCTGTTCGAGTTGCCTTAGTAACATTGCTAATGAGAGGAAAAGCTTTCAGAGGACCCACTTATCAAACTCTGCTCCAATCAGAAGGACTGGATTTATAAGTTCTATAGACTGCATTAATTTCACCCCTCCTCTGCAGGTTTAAGTGCTACATTATAGGCAAATATGAAAGCATATTACTAGATTAAAAGGTAAAGAAATACTACATCAAGGGATTAGCTTTTTTGAGATTAATTTAAAACTTTATGGTCATGCTTGATTTTGGGCTTATGCTTTCTGTCTTGAGTTTATCCAAGCTTTCCTGGCAAACATTTCCAAATTCTTTCCATAGCCATGGAGATGTCACCAAATGTCCCCAATCCATACTGTCAAGCATTCTAGAACAATGTTAAGTTGAATCTTATCTTTGATTTTGATTTGATTTGATTTGATTTGATTTTGCATCCACTTCCTAAGCTGGATGTATCTACTTAATATATGTTGCCTTCGTGGTGAAATAGCCTACAGAATATGACAGAATATGTCCTCAAAAGTACATGCTTTGAGCTGGATTTGGTGTCATATAGCTTTAATTCCAGTATTTGAGACAGAGACAGGTGGGTTTCTATAAGTCTGAGGCCAGCTTGTCTACATTGTGAGTCCTGGACTCAAACGAACCAACCAACTAAACAAACATGCTTTGGTTTAAAAATGGCAGATTGAATATACATTTGTTTTTTAATAATCCTACAAACTCTCTGGGCACCAAAAAGTGCTATTGTTAGAATGTTCTCTCCACAAAACTTAAAGTGTTAGAAACTTAATTCTCCAGTTCATGCTAATGGTATTTGAAGGTGAGGCCCTGGACAGGAGTACAAAGATAACTTACACAGGGAGGGACTTAAGAGCCAACAGCACTCTTTGGTAGGGTGTGATTCAATACATACACAGAACAGCCATCTCTCTGATCTTCACATTCTGCCACTTCTCAAATGAATGAACCTGTCTTGCTTTGGGTTTTTGAATTTTGTTTTCCAGTTATTTTGTTTCTGCTCCTCCACTGTGTATCAGATGCCGACCTGCCTAGTTTTATGCTAACTTGACACAAGCTAGAGTTATCTGAAACTCTATTTCAATTGAGAAAATGACTCTTTAAGATCCAGCTGTAAGGTGTTTTCTTAATTCATAATCAATTGGGGAAAGCCAGCCTTATTGTGGATAGTGCCATTCCTGGTTGGTGGCTCTGAGTTCTATAAGAGAGCAGGCTAAGCAAAGGCATGGTGAGCAAGCCAGTAAGCAGCATGCCTCCATAGCCTCTACATTAGCTCCTGCCTCCAGATTCCTGCCCTGTTTGAGTTTCTGTCCTGGCTTCTTTCAATGATGGAATACAATGTGGAAATGTTAGCCAAATAAGCCCTTTTCTCCTCAACTTGTTTTGGTCATGGTATTTCATCACACCAATGCTAACCCTAACTAAGACAGATGCTTTTTTTTCACCAGCCATAGATCATCTTCCCTAACCCCAAGAAGAGCCATGCACATTTGGCAGAGAGCTTGGCCCAGCATTGAGAGATTGTGGACTTTAAGCTTGGCACAGTAACTGAATGAGACTGTGTGTTGTCTCATACTGATGGAGTGCAGCAAGCTGTACTATTGTGTAGGAATAGTGAGGACCTTGGTAAGTAGATACTCCTAACTGGGTAGTTCCAACCTCCTTCACGTTGACCTGTCAACATTGGTTCTCTGTTACCTGACTTTACTATAAAGGTATAAAAGTAAACAACAACCAGTTGCTTACACAACCAGTGGCAGTTATCTGTCAGGTTCTGATTAGTAAAAGACAGAGAAAAGGATGTGACAGAGAGCTGCTATAGGAAAATATTTGCATTTGTTGATAAAGGAAACAAATACAGCTGGTTTCAGCCCTTCCTTCTTTTCTGAAAAAGATGTATTCCTGGAATTACAGTCATCATACAAAGGTGGGATAACAAGCCCATATGCCTAGCGTGGCATTGTCTGCAGATAGAATGCAGGCTTTTCAATAATGCTATTATTCATTGTATCAGTTCAGGATCAACTGTTTCTGGACTTGCTAGTGTTTAAGTAAATTGAATTTATATTTGGTTAGGGCATCACTTTAAGGCTGAATGGTAACTGATTAATAATGTAAGGACTCCAAGTGATTCTTAATAGCCTCATCTGATAGAGTAAGATAGGAGGAGATACTGACGTCTGTCATTAGAATCCGCCTATAGTAAATAGATGGGAATTTCCGATCTACCTGAACACTTGTTTTTTTAATTCTGAAGGTGTGTTCTCTCTCTTAAATATAGATAGAAAGTATGACTAAGGCTTTCTGGTTTACTGTAAGGAGGAAGGCTGATAGAGATACATCTATCAATCACATTCTTGGCTTTTAAAATTCTGAATGTGCTTTTGCAACATTGTCTTCAAAGCCATAGCTGCCAGTGGGGATGGTGCACATCTTTAATCCCAGCATTTGGGAGGCAGAGGCAGGTGGATTTCTGTGAGTTTGAGGCCAGTCTGGTCTACAGAGCTACTTGCAGGACAGCCAGGGCTACACAAAACACAAAGAAACTCTACCTCGAAAAACAACAACAACAACAACAAAATAGAAACAAAAACAAACAAGAAATCAGTGCCCAAAGGTGTTTTTTTCTGAAGTGGAGAGAGAGAGGTCAGAAGTTGGGGGAAATGAAAGGTACAGTAGGTACTTGGAAGGCTCCCCAGAATCCGCCTCTGTTCCATCCCAGTGGTAAAGTGGGAGTGGTTGATTTGAAAAAGGGAGGGGTACCAAGAGGCAGCACACTTCCTTCTGGAAGACATCAAGCTGGATGGCAAGCCTCACAGCCATGAACTCACCCCTCAACATCATGGGACTGTGCATGGCATGTGGGAATTGTTGGGCCCGCAAAGGCACAGAGGACCTGAGACCTGTCTGCTCAGATTTTTGTCTCTGTAGTCACAGAGATGGGATCAGTGAACTGTTCCTGTGTTTGAGTAAGGTCATAGGAAGTTTAGTAAGTTAAAAGGGCTCTTGTGTATGTGTCTGTGCATCTGTGTGTCCCATGTATGTAAGGGTACACTTGCCTGTGTGTGAACATATCTGTATGTGGCAGAGGCTGAAGTCACAGGTTTTCCTTCATAATCTCCCACCTTAATTTTTTGAGACAGTGTCTCTCCCTGAACTTACAGTTCACCAATGAGCTAGACTGGCTAGCAAGTGAGCTCCAGGAACCTCCCAACATTGGAACGAGTGTGTAGTGCCATGCCTGGTTTTTCACCTGAACTCAGGTCCCAATGCTTGTGCAACAAGCACTTTGCCCATTCAGCCATTTCTCCAGCTCCTAAAGTGGGTCTCTTACCAGAACACAGCACAAATGCACTAAGCAAATGGATGAATAGGCAGGGTTCTTGACAGTGCCTTAAGCACAATGGACATCAATAAAGAAGCTAATGACCACTGGAAGATGCCAAGTAGGGCAAGGGTCAGGCATGTACTAAGAGCCTATCCAGTCCAGTGCTTCAGCTCCTTAGAATCCCCAAGACAGCCTGCCTGCCCAGGAAACGTGAGAAGGAAGAGAGGAATTAAGTCTGACTTTGCAGAGTTCAAATGTAAAATGATCCAGTTTGCTTGGAATTGACAATGATTAGGTTTCTGCCAACTAGTGAAATGTGGTCTTTTAGTTAGCGAAAATAAAGGAAGTTAATCCTTTTTACTCCCAAGAACATGGCTCAAGAAAATTGAACCTGCTTCAATAAGACATTGAAGCATAAGTATATTCTTTAAAGTAATTAAAGATAAACAAGCAAAGAAATAAAAATGATAATACATCAAATAAAAGGAAGAAGAGGTGGAGAGGAGAGAATGGCTGAATAAGTTAATTAAATCCTCATCTTTCATTTCTGGAGACAATAGGCTAAATATAAATTTGATACATTCCAAAATCTCCTCTGCTTGTTATTTAGTGTTTTGAAAGCTGCAGGCATACAAATTAAAAGCAGAGGCAGCGAAGGCATTTCTTAGGCAAGGCACTGATGTCTTGCCTAAGGCATAAGGTAGGGGACTTCTTCCCAGTATGCACTGTCCACGCTCTGGGTTGTTTTTCTTACAGCATCCCTGTGCTACTTTTAGAGCAGTAAGACTGGAAAAGAGAAATCACCATTCTGGTAGTGTTTGTGGGGTCGCTGGCTGAAGTGGTATATGTTCATAGAGTGCACATGTTGAAGAAAAACGTGCCCTGAGTTAGCACTCTGGAAACATTATGCACTAGAATGTGGCCAAGCAGACCCCTGGAAGAATCACCAGACCCAAACAACAGAAACAGACCCCATAGGGCAAGAAACAAGGACAGCAACATGCAACACTGACGTGGGGAGGGTTGTCAAATCAGTTACTTAGAGAGGGAGGCTGTATCCAAGGCTTTCCTTAGTAGTGGGAGACTTGGTTTGATAAATGTGTGAGGGCGTGTGTGTGTGTGTGTGTGTATGTGTAATGTTAAATTTGGGAGTCTATTCAATTGATTTCCATCTCGTTCAGTGAAGCAGGAGCTCTCAGTTCAACTTAGAGCAAACTTCAGGAATCCCCTGTCTCTTATCTTCTCAGTTCTGTAATTACAGGTAGGCCACTTCACCCTCCCAAGTTCTATGGGAATTTGGAGGATCTGAACTCTGGTCCTTATGTTTGCATGGCAATCGCTTAAACTATTGAACAACTGTCCCAGCCTTTGAGTTTGTTTTTTATTTTGTTGTTGTTGTTGTTTTTTATATGCAGCAGTAATGGATATTTTAAAATTTTATTTTTTATGTATTTGGGTATATGTATGCATACGTATCTGTGCACCATATGCATGCTGTGCCAGAAGAGGTCAGAAGGTCTTGGGTCCTCTGGGATCATAGTAGCACCATACACACACACACACACATACACACACACACACACACACACACACACACACACACACACACACAGAGGCACATATGCATACATGTTTATCTTGAACACTAATCTACTAATTGTCTGTTTTTCTCCTTTAGCTCTTGGGTCTTGGACCACAGGTAGCTCTCTGGAAGTTAACAGTCTGTGATATGCCCTCATTTGCTCCTCAGCGGAAGGCTGACAGAAGGCAGGAAGTTGTGAGTGAAATCTGAAATCATTTGGCTTGTGTTCGAATATAAAATTTCCAGAACAAAGGACTTGTCTTTGCAGAGGTCAAGGAATCAGTTCTGCAAGTCCTCACAGTGCTGTCAAACCCAGGGCACAGAGACCCACTTCCTTTCTTTCTTTCACTTTTCTTTCTTTTTTTGGTCTAGGTGACCTTTGTACCAAAAATCTGGGCAACAGCCTTCATTACCTTCTCAGGTTGATGGGACCAAAATGAATAGCAGTCTACTCTGGGAAGTGACATAAATGGCATGCCCCAATTAGTGTTTCTTTTTTTCTGTGTGAAGTAACATTGTCGACATCTTACCAAGTTCGTTCTCTGAACGGCTGGAGAGATGAGGGAGGATTATATATATTACTATGGGTGCTAAATCAGTTCTAGTTGGTTTAGGGATGAGAGAGGCAATTAGTGGGGTTAGTTAAACATTTCAGCCTGACATTTTCTAAAAGTATTTGCGGAACTCGTAAAATGGTCAGAATGAACGGGTGTTTTATTTTCTAAAATTGATTTCAACTGGTGGCCCCAGAAGTGTAATCCCGCTGCTCTCATACTATATTATGGCCCCACCAAAGAGAAAGTCTCTTCATGTGGCCACAGGGAGGTGAATAGGAACTCCTGACCTCTCGCAGTGCAATTTTGCTTTTCCAATAACAGGCCTCTGGAAGCTTTGGGGGTATATCACTTTTGCTAGAACGCAACACCTGAAAAACTGGCCTTAGCTTTCTGGCCATTCATCTGGCCACCTGGGAGAGGGCTTATTCACAGGTGACAATGCAGACAGAGGCTTAATCGAAATCAAACTCTACACACCTATTTTATGCCTCCCACAGGGTGCTTTGGTTGAAATTCAACCCTAGGATTTTTGAAGTCTTGATGGGTAGAGTTGGGAAACATGCCATTTAAAAGCTGCCCACAGTCATCTAGCTCAATGGAGATGTCAGAACTCCTTTCTGAAGAAGACGGTTCTTTTGTTCTGGGTGAACCACTTGAATGGACTGTTTAGTTCCCCAAGCAAACACACACAACTGTCTTCTGTAACCTTGAATACTTTCCTGCAAACTCTGGCACTAAGAGGAAAAGCTTTTGACAGGAGAGAACATTTCTGTTATTAATTGTAATGGGTTTTTGTCTGCATCCGAGGCACTCAATTTCTTGAGCAAAATATATGAATTGGATAATGAGAATGAGATTAAATGGTTAATAAACAACAATCATTGTTTAGCACACAGATAGAATGTGCACATAAGTAATGTGAGGGATGGTGGTAGGGGTTTAATTTTTCCTTAGCAACAGTCAACCATTTGGAGACTCATGGTTATCTTGAACTCAAAAGGAATTTTCAAGTGAAAATAGGGGCAGGGCAGCTGACTTTAGGGGAACACACATCTGGACGTGATGGCACTTTGGAAAGCACAGTGGGGTGGGGTGCAAGGGCGCACTAGTCTGAACACAGGCAGAGGATACTTTCTTCTTTCCTTTGCTTTGTATACATACAGGAAAGCAAAACATTCATGAACCCTCACAACTGGGCTTTGATCCACATGATAACTCAAGGTAGAAACAAAAGTTATTACAATGGGAAAAGAAGAAAAGGAGTACAGGGTTGAGATGACTCCTTGGTTAAGAGGATTTCCCATGCAGGCATGAGGGCCACAGTTCAAGAACAAATTGTGAATGGTTGGTTGAGTGCCTGTAACCCCAGCAGGCACAGGAGGAACAAATGCAGGAGGATGCCTATACTTGCTGTTCTCCAGCCCAGCTCCAGGTTCAGAGACAGAGACTCTGTGTCTCATGGGATAACATGGAGACCGAGAAAGCAGACATCAGCCTCTGGCCTACGTGTGTGTGTGTGTGTGTGTGTGTGTGTGTGTGCAGGTCTACACAGACAAGTGTATGCACACCACATGCACGCAAAAAAGAAATAAGAGTGCAGTCATGCTAAACTTAAGTTGAAATGTTCCCTACAGGTCCCTGTGTGCAAACACTTGATACCCAGCTGGTGGCACTTTTTGGGACATTATGAAACCTTTGAGATGTCATGCCTACCTTGTAGAAATAGGTCATTGGAGGGCCTTTTAAAGGTCACACCTGATTTTGGTTCTAATCTTCTGTCTCTGCTTCCTGTGAGGAGGATGCCACTGTGCCTGCTGCCACAGACAGAACTGCTTCAGGCAGCACCTTTCCCTCACCACAAGGAACCACGTTTCTGAAACCATGAGCCTTGAGTCGGCTCTGTTTGATATTTCATCACAGAGATTTGAAACCAGATTGCTACTGAAAATTGGTACCGAGAAGCAGAGTCATTGCTATGGTAGACATGAACATGTTTAGGTCTTTGGAGCTGGTTTGAGGGAGATATGTGGCAGAAATTTAGAGTCATAGGCCATAAAATGCTATAAACAGAGCTTTTTATTCACCTTTTGGCTAGCATGCAGCAACATGGGTCTTATTGCTCCATTTTCACACGTACAAGCCATTGCACTGCCTTCTTACTCTTTCCACCCTAGAGATCTCACTTTTTCTTTCCTCTGCTCTTCTAGCTAAACACCTCTCTCACCTAAGGATTTTCCTCTTCCCCATCCCTTTAGACCTCTTTTTTCCCAGTCCCCTTTCTTTATTGTTCTCTCTCTGTGTGTATGTGTGCATGTGCATGTTACCTGAACCTAGATTCTACATATGAGAGAAAGCATGCCATTCATCTGAGACTGGTTTATTTTGCTTAACAAGGTGATCTGTGGCCCCATTCATTTTTCTTTCAAATGTTATGATTTTATTGCTCATTATAGTTGAATCAAATTCCATTGTGCACAGGCACCTCATTTTCTTCATTTATCTGTTGATGGACATCTGGGCTGACTCCAGTCTTGACTGCTGTGAACAGTGCAAGGACAAACATAAATTGTGTAGGTATCTCTTGGTGTGTACCCAGGAATGGTGTAGCTGTGTCTACAGTAGTTCTGTTTTTAGTGTTTTAGGACAGAACCTCCTCATTGATTCCTGTTGTGACTGGATCAGTTTACATTCCCATGAACTGCGTTCCTCTTTGTTTACATCTTTGCTGGTTTGTGTTGTTTGTTTCTTTGGTGATAGTATTCTGACTGGGATGAGATAGAATCTTAAAGTCATTTTTTGTTTGCTTTACTTTTCTTTCTTTGTTCTCTGCAGGAGCAGTCAGTGCTCTTAACTGCTGAGCCATTTCTCCAGCCCCCTTAAATTGTAGACTGAATTTTGTCTCCCCTTCTATAGTGTGGCCCTAACTCCAATCTCATGATATTTGGAGATGGAACCTTTGGGAGCTAACTATGTGAAGATGAAGTTATGACCTGCTCCATCATCTGCCTCTGAAGTGGTAAGGAATATGTTCCTGTTATTTTATCCATGCAATCTATGGCATAGCTAGTCATTTGCATCTGTGTCCTACCCATTCATAGATTCAACAAAGTAGGAATTGGAAAATGTTTGTAAAAAAAAAAAACTGTATCTCACCTCCTTTCCAACATGCCATAAATAATAGAGAAAAACAGTTTACATTAAATTAAATTGAATATGTTATCTAGAGATGATTTAAGTTTTGCAAGAAGTTGCATATAGGTTTATGGGGAAATCATTTCATTTCTTGTAATAGATGTGTTTCTGGCTGTTGGGATTCACAGGGGTCCTGGAACCTATTTTGGTGGATACTGAGGGATGATTTCATGCTGTTATGGCAACCTGAGATGACAGAGAAACAAAATACAGAGAAGGATCTAGGGCTTGGTTTACATCCTGATGATCAAACCAGAGAGTCAGAGTGGTCAAGGCCAAGCAGGAGACCCATACATGGTTCCATAAACTGTTACTTCCTGAAGAGAACTGGATGGCTCTGTGCTGTGGACTGGATTTTACCTCTCTCTGTAGTGTGTTAGTTGGTACTCTAAAGAGGCCCAAAGATTTTTGATCCCCATTTTGCATACATCTTCTAATCATCTAACTTAACATTAACCAGTGATGCTGGTATGGGATTTGTGTGTGTGTGTGTGTGTGTGTGTGTGTGTGTGTGTGTGTGTG